>JAFLJL010017889.1:135000-146959 GCA_018398815.1 Conus ventricosus | reverse complement strand
CCGCCCCCCCCCCCTGTATCCTACCCCTTGTAGTCCTGCTTCCCTGTAATCCCCCCTGGTCCTGCCAATGTAGCCGCCCCCTATAGTCCCACCGTATACGTTGTCCTGCCCCCTGCAGCCCTCCCCACCTGCAGCCCTCCCACTGCGCCCTCCCCACCTAGATTTCCCACCTTGTCCTGCCACCTAAGTTCCCCCTGTGTCCTGCCCACCTTTTTGTCCTCCCCACTTATTTCCACTGAGTCTGCCCCCCCTTTATTTTCCCCTGCGTTGCCCCCCATAGTTCACCTGTGTCCTGCCATATAGTTCCCCCTGTAGTCCTGCCCCCCTTAGTTCCACCTGCGTCCTGCCCCCTATGTCCCCCGTAGTCCTGCCCACCTTGTCCACCGTAGTCCCCCTACCCGTGTCCCACATGTAGTCCTCCCCCGTAGCCTGCCCCCCTTTTGTCCCCTGTAGTCCTGCCACCTTGCCCCACTGTTCCTGCCCCCCCGTAGTCCTGCCCCCTTAGCCCGTAAACCCGTATTTTGTGTCCACCGTGCCCTGTCCCCCGTAGTCTGCCCCCTATGCCCCACCTGTAGTCCGCCCCTGTAACCCCATTTGTAGTCCACCCCCTGTGTCCTGTCCAGCTATAGCCCCCACCCGTGTTCTGCCCCCTGTAGTTGTCCAACCGTAGTTGTGTCCCTGTAGACCTGCCCCTGTTGTCCTGTCCACTGTGTTTTGCCCCCCGAAGCCGTGTCCACTGTAGTCCTGTCCACATGTAGTGTAGTCCGGATCAATTCATCTGTTCCATCACAAATACAAACAAAAAGAAAAGATTCTCTCCTCCTTTCCGTTCATTAAAACCCTTTTTAGTTTCCCCCCCCAGTCTTCTTCTTCTCTTCTCTCTCTCTCTTCTCTCTCTCTCTCTCTCTCTCCTCTCTCTCTCTTCTCTCTCTCTCTCTCTCTCCTCTCGGGCCCTGTCCTTTCTTTCATTCCCCGTTTAAAGGGAAAAACACTTTTACATAAAAAAGCTTTTTAATTCCTGGACATATCTACCGGATATTTTACACAAACGCGCAAAACCCAACACACACACACCACACACACCACACCACACACCACACAACACACACACACCATGTACACATCGCACCCTTGCACCATATTACCTTGCAGCAGGGACGCGCGTATCCCCCCCCCCCTTTTCCCCCCCCCCCCCCCCCCCCCCCCCCCCCCCCCCCCCCCCCCCCCCCCCCCCCCCCCCCCCCCCCCCCCCCCCCCCCCCCCCCCCCCCCCCCCCCCCCCCCCCCCCCCCCCCCCCCCCCCCCCCCCAACCCCACACCACCCTTTGGGCCCATAATCTTAATCTGTACGCAAAAACCCCCAATTTCCCATTTTGCCTATGACATGAATCACGGGGAAAAGCGATCTGTTTGCTGGAATAGGGGAAGTTTTAGTCGAAAGAGTCAAAACGCTGTGGGGGGTTTTTGGAAAGGGGTTGGACCCGGGCGGGGAATGGGGAGAAGCTTTGCTTTTGGGCCAAATTTAGATTTTAAACCCATCTGGAATGAAATATTCAGATCAAGTTTTTCAAAAGTCAAAAAAGGGGAGAAACCCCTGTTGGGAAAAGGAAGGGGGGAAGGGTAAGAAAAGAAATCTTAAAAGGGGGATGAGTTTAATAAGAAAAGCAGAAACAGTGCCAGAACCCAGAATCCACCCATGTATAAGGGGAGTAATACGCTAAAAAATTGCAGGGGAGATTAAAAAAAAATTTACCTGAGAATTGAAAGGAGTTTTTGTACAACTACGGTTCAAAAGCAAACAAAAAAAGAATTTAAAAATTGACCACATGCACATGTAGATCCAGTTTGCTAACCATCCATTAACCCTGTAATATTATGTACGGTTTGGGGGGGGCTCGAGGGATTAAAACATTTCTTTAATTTTTTTTCTATTCCTTGAGCTTTTAAAACTGAATCTACGAAGTTTGTTTTGCCTGTGCTTCAGACTAACCTTGTCGCAATTCAAAATATCGGACGTATTTTTGCAGTTCCTTCCAAAAAAGGGGCCTAAGTCTTGCCAGAAAATGGAGTGAAAAGGAACCCAGTACAAAGTTTTTTTGGGTACCCCACGTTTTAATGGTTGATTAAAATAAATTCGATACCCTGGTGAACAACTAATTTTGACTGAAAATGTAGAGCCTAAGCGTGTTTTTGAATCCGATAATTAAAAATATCATATAAAAAAACATTAGGAAATAAAAGCATTGCTTTAAAAAGGGAAAAAATAACTCATGTGAAATAAAACCACAAAAACACACACACACCAAATTTGGGTTTAAAACTGGCGGTGATCTCCCAGGGGGAAAAATCAGTCGTAGCAAAAGACCTATCTGGCAGGACAAATAAAAAAAAGAAGATGATAGGAAAAATCCCTCCAAAAAGTCAACTAGAGAACCTCGGAACCCTTCTACAGAACCGATCTTGTGTCGTTTGTTACATCATGTTAGGTCTGAAGGGGAACAGTGCAGACAAAACTCCAAACGGCCGTCCCTTTAAAAATTTGGAATTTTTAGATCTAATTCCTGGTCCACATGGACCCCCAAGCTGGGCCCACTGCTTGCGTTTTTTTAAAAAATTTAACGAAATTTTTGTGCGCGAAAATTGTGCCGGGGTTAATGAGTCTGCTGATAAAGGGAAAATTCGCAAGAAAGAGGGAGTTGATCAAGGGGATAGCCCTATTTTTAAAACGCCTGTTTAGTGTTGAAACCCGCGAAAAAAGGACTGATAAAAAGACAGTGCAACAACAAATAAAAAATTTTTCTTCTAAACAAAATTTAAAAATGACTGTGACTGAGAAAGGGGTCGATGAATGAGATGAATGTGTCGATTTTAGATCTGAAAAACAGATTAAAAAACAATCAACGAGTGCATGAAGGGTCCAGAGCGCGAACGTGGCTGCCGGTCGGCGGCGGACAGTACCAAATGTTTCGGGGCCCACCCGTGGCATCTGCTGCGGGCGCAGCAGTTCCCACTCGTTCGGGACCTGTCCGGAAATGAGCAGCGGTGGGGGGGGGGCGACATATGGGGACATTGTCAAGGGAGGGCTAAAAGGTCTGCAATGAAGGGGTTCAACGGCTTGATGACTTTTAAAAAACGTGACGCGAAAAAAATGACGGGGGGGAAAAAAAAATGGATGGGGGAAAAGAACGTTCAAAAAAAGCCAAAATTAAACCCCCTTACATGCACAAAAAAACAAAGAAATAAGATCCCCAGCAAATACACGAACTTTCTTCAATTATTGAAATCTAGGGGTTTCCCATGATTTACCGAAGTTTGTATTGCACGATCGGTGCTAAAACGGTTACCCGCTAAAGATGGGTGAGTTATGGACATTATCAAGAAAAAGAAACGAACCTTGATCAATGCAAAAAGGGCTTTACTGTTGACTCTATCGCAATGGAGTATTGTGTTCATGTTGGGGAAAATGATCTAAAAGACAATCTGACCCAAAAGAAAAAGGCATCTATTTCATGCTTCTGAAAGAATTCAAAAGCATTATCTCAAACTCGAATCGTTTTTTGAAGGTCCCCCCAAACTAGGATAAAAAAGGAACTAAAAAGAAAATTTTTTAAAAAACAAAATCATTGTATTTTCCCGGTAAAACAAACTGTTTCGGCCCCACGAAAACATCATTAACAACACTCAAACATTTTGGGACTTAATCCATCCCTCAGAAAGGGGTCTGTGTGTTTGCAGGAACCTTTGGTCGTCATCTTCATTACATTTACTGGAGAAAGAAAAAGAAAACCCCGGTCATGCCACCCTTCGCCCGGGATGACCAACCCGCCCAATCACCGGGCAGGGGAACTCTTTTTGCTGAAGGGGAACACGGGGACGAGAACCCTTAAATTTTCCCCCGCCAGTGAAAGTTTCTTTTAACTTTATTTTGTTGGGTTTGTTAAAGGCTGTATTTAAATTTTTGCGCATGATTGTTTATCGTATTTAGTCATATTTTGTGTTTAGTTTAAGGTATTTCGTACTAAATTTTCTTTTTTTTGGTGTTTCCCAAAAGTGTTATTTTCATTTTAATAGGTATTATTGCTTTTGCTTTTTTTGCAATTTTCTTCTGTTTCTTTATCAGTATTTTTTATAATTTTTTTGATGGAAGAAAAAAAACATCATTCCTACAAGGGAAAATTGCCTTTTCAATCACTACAATATAAAAACCCCTTCAACAACATCTTGGAAAAACCCTTTATATAGTCATCAGCTTCAATCCTAAATGTGAAAAAAGAAGGATTCCCACGATTGGACCATTTCTTCTATCCACCAGGGGGCCAAGAAAGTGATTGTGCTGCGAAAATTTTGTAGCCATTTATATTAGCCAATTTTATTTTCCATCCAATTAAAATCGCCTGCCCAAAATAACCAACAGACTTTTTTCTTGTGCAGCGTGTGCCCAATTCGAAAATCGTTAGTTTTAAATTTATTTCAGTGTTTTCCCCCAAAAGGTATTATTGTTTGCAATTTTTGACGGGCAGTTCGTTATATATAAAAAGAAAAGGGTTTAATCAGGGGACTTTAATGAACATGCCCCTTTTTGGGATCTATTTTGCACAAGTAACCTCAAATCGCGGTGGAGTTTTCCCCATTTTTCTTTTAATGAGGGAAAGGGTTTTTAAACAAGGCTGCCCGATGTTCCCGCAACAAACCATCAGCAATTGATCTGACTCAAAATCTCTCCAAAAAATTAGTTCTAGTGCAAATGGCAATTTAACGTAAAAACTTTGGAAAGTGATCTATTCCTTTACTTCTTTTGAAGATT
Source organism: Conus ventricosus (assembly GCA_018398815.1). Taxonomy (NCBI): domain Eukaryota; kingdom Metazoa; phylum Mollusca; class Gastropoda; order Neogastropoda; family Conidae; genus Conus; species Conus ventricosus. Next base: position 142,156 of record JAFLJL010017889.1, on the reverse strand, counting down.
TGAAATTAAGCACAAGATTTTAAAGTTAAAATTCCTAATTTTGTTTTAACGAGTGATGGACCAAATTTGAATCTGTTCTAATGTCTTAGTTAGTTCTTTTGTTTAAAACAGACATTGTCTATGTATCCTCATTTTTCAGAGGCGTTTTAAAAGCTCAGGCAAAGCAATTCCCCAAAAATTTTGTTCAAAATCCTCAAAAAAACGTTGGGAAAGTATGGTGGAAAGATTCAGTAAAAATGCTGTGACAAAAAAAAGAAAACCTTTAAACGAGTAAAGTTTAAAAAAAAGGGAAAAGGGGTGTTCCTGTCAATCTCTAAAAACCAAAGAAACAGAGTTATAGAAAGTGCTAAAAGCAATATTGGGCAAGTTTTTTTTTTAATGAAAAAAGTGGGCCAAAAGATAAAAGTAAAAATTGAAAAAAAATCCATGAAATGAAAAATGAGTTCATCAAACCAGAATATCCAGTTATCTAGGGGTGAACAATTTCCCTTCAATATCAAAAAGCTGAGGCATTTGCGACACATTTGTAAAGAACGCTCTTACAAAAGTCGTCGACAAATGCGAAGTTGAGGATAATCGAAAAATGACATTACAATGACCCTGAGAAAATAATTATCACTACTTGAATGCTGAAATTTTTTTCAAAAAAAATTACTGCTGCTATTGCTCATTCCTAAGCCAAGAAAATTCGTTGGTCTGGATGCCGTTTCCAAGAGTTGATAAAACATCTTCCCCAAAACTTTTTGTATTTTTACACGGAAATTTTTAGTAAATGCTGGATTTAAAGGAAAAATCCCCCTCCTATGGAGAGATTCGTTTATTTTGTCCCCATTTTTTAAAACAGGGAAAACCCGTACCGTTTTTTTAAATAGTTTAGACCTTCTTTCTGACACCACGTATGCAAATTAATGGGGCAATTTGTTTTAATCGATTGTCTTTTCATTGCAAAAAAAAGTGGGGGTTTTTCCCTGTAAACCAAGGAGGCTTTGAAAAGGCAGATCAACCCTTGATATTTTGTGAAATTTAAAAAATCAAATAAACACAATTTGCCAAAAAACAAAATGTTCTTTCCCCTTTTTTTTGATATAAAAAAGGCTACGATCAGGCTTGGAGAAACGATTATATACAAGTAAAAAACGGTTGGGCTTTTGGTTATTCTAGGGCGTTAAAACATTCTTGGCCAACAGAAGTATCCAAACAAAAAATTTGGGCAATTTTTTTCCCCTAAAAAATTCTTGATATGGGTATCCCTCAGGCTCTGTAATTTCTCCTATTCTATTTAACTCCTAACTTGATTTTACCCAATATTATTTCTAAAAAAGCCTTTTTTTTGTATGTGATGATATCGTTTGTGGATAAATGTTATTTAAAAGAAACATCAAAAAAAGGGTTTTAAATTTTATAAAAAAAGCTTTTTAATATGATCAGTAATTTTTCCTGTTTTGTAGAAAATGGTTTAGGCTTTCCCCTAAAAATCTCACTGTGCTTTTGATGCAAGTGGTCGTTCACAATGCTCCAGAATTCAAATTTTTGACTCACACTTGAATCGCTTCAAAAATTAAATTTCTTTTTTTTAAAAAACGTTAAGCTCTCTTGGGAACGTGCATTTTGAAATGCGTAAAACAAGCAAGAAAGTCATTGAACCTTCAAAAGTCATAAGCAAACAAAGGGGGTCGAGGGCACAAATCATTAATTCTTTGTCCTTGCTTTTGTTAGATCTAAAATTTTTTTGTTGCACAAGAGGTATTCTTTAGTGCTCCGAAAAAAAAATCTATTGAAAAAAAACTGAGGTAGGGAAAAATTTTAAAGATTTGAATGCCTTGGGCCCTTTTTTGGTTCCCATGGATTTTACCATGAAACAGGTTTTTTGCCTCTTGATGATCAGCGAAAATTAGCCCGTGCTAATACATTTTAAGATGCCAAACTTTAAATTTAAACAAAGGAACTTGAAATTAGGGTTTATATTCATTTTCCCAAAAGGGGCAAAACGTATCCGATTACTAAAATTTCTTAATTTTCTTTCAATATTGCCAAAATTTAAAAACCCAACAAAAGAAATTTTTTGTGCGTTTTTTAAAACGTCCCCTCCAAAATGGGAGTTATTTTGCAAAATTTTGATTATAACTTAACAAATTTTCCAAATTTGAAACTGAAAAGTTTTTGCATATGAAGCTAGATCCCATATGAAGTTTTTATCCCAATCATCTAAAAATCTTCACTGATGGGTTTTATTAGACAATCAGGAGGCTGTGGTCTTGTCTCCCCCTTTAAAAATGAGAAATCTTTTTATCTGGTAAGGACTTCTCCCTTTTTACCTGAAATTAAAAGCAATTTTAATGGTATTCAGAGTCATTGAAACCATTCAATTTCTATGGTGCACTCTTTTGGTGGCTTAAATCAGTTTTTCCCCAAACTTTTTAATCAAAAATCCCCAAAACCGGGCGAAATCATCACAGAAAAACAAAATACTTATTCATGTTTTATTTTTAAGGAGTTTCGCGTTTATTTTTGTTGGATCCCATTCATTGTTTAAAATTGGAAAAGTGGGCTGATCGTATGCTGGGCAGGTGCAAAAAAAAACCTTTTTAAAACAAAGGATATTCCCATTTTTTGAGTTTACAAGAAGGTTACTTCATTACAAAAAAAGCTTCTTTTTAAAATTTTAAAAAAATTTAAAGCCTGTTTCTTCCCCAAACCCAATCTTCGAAAAGTGTTGTTTAAACGCCGTCACAAATTTAAAAAAATATTAAAAATTTTTCTTTTTTTTTTTAAAAATGTCAATAAACACCAAACCACCGCAAAAAAAAAAGTTTCACTATTTTAAGATAGGTTAAACGCTTTTAAAAACCAGTTCATAAAATAGCATCCAATGGTACGGGGCTTTTATGTTGTACAACCACATATTTTGTACTTTTTTCCTATTTTGAATCAGTTCTATCAAAAAACAGAAAGAGAATCTAAATGCATTTTCCAAAAATTTTTTTTTTTAATTTTGTCAGAACTTTATGATAAATCCAGTCGGTGTTTTTGATTTTTTGCTATTTTGACTGTTTTGTTTTGATTTTGCAGTTTGTTTGTTAATGTTGCTTTTTTCTAAAGATTGTTTTATGTAGTTTTTCCCCAATATTAAACACACCCCAAAAAAACCACACACAACCACACCACACCACACACCACACCAGAGGCGCAACACAGTGGGCACCCACACACAGCGCACAAACCCCATATGCCACCACACACCCACAACACACCCACCACACACACACACACACCACACACACCCCGCCCACCCTGACGCACGCACACAGCAAGCACGATGATACTACCAACTACAATTTACAAAAAGGTAAACGTTATTCCCGTCTAATATCACTTTAAAGTGAAAAAAACGTTAAAACGAAGAAAAAAGAAGAAGAGAAAAAGAAAAAGAACAACAACACAACAACAAAACAACACACACACACAACACACACACACACACAACACACACAACACACACAACACCGAACACTAGGACATCATCACAACGGTGTGTGTTGTGTGTGTGTGGTGTGTGTGTGGTGTGTGTGTGTGTTTTGTGTGTGTCTGTCTGTCTGTCTGTTTGTCCCGCGCGTGTGTTACGGGGAAATGGTTACATTTTCGTGGGGGTGTGGTTGTGGGGTTTTTTCTTTACAAATAGTTCGTAGGTTTTTGGTGTGACTGAAAACTAAAAATTTTAGACCTGACCCCCTTACCCCCCACCCAGTGCAGGGGCCGTGACGGACAGTGTAAAGAGTGGCGCCCGGGACAAAAGCTGTTTTTGGGCCCCCGAGCCATCACAAAAAACCCCGGCAGGGGACCCTGCGACAAAGTAAAAGAGGGCCCGGGACAAAGCTGTTTTGGACCCGCAGCCATCCAAAACGGGGTCCATTCGTAAGCTGTGGCCCCCAAACGCCTACTTCCACAACGGTGCCCCGTTGTGCTTTGTGGAAATGTGTTTTGACCCCCCGGATAAATCTAAAAAAAAAGACATAAACGAAAATAAGGAGAAAAGAAATTTTTCTCTTTTTCTTCTCTCTCTTCTCTCCCTTTTCTCTCTCTCTCCTCTCTCTCTCTCTCTCTCCTCTCTCTTCTCTCTCTCTTCAATGATGGAAAATGATTCATCCTAGAGTACGTCAAAAGGAAGACCAAGGAATACACAACTGGTCTCAGCTCCAGCACTCTCTCCTCTCCGATCATCCTGAGACAGTCAGTCTGAGGACAGTGCACAGTGACTTCGCTGGTGCTTCGTGGAGCCTGCCCTTACCCGTCACACACACCACCACCACTGCCCTTACCGTCACACACAGCTCCACCACTGCCCTTACCCGTCACACACAGCTCCACCACTGCCCTTACCCGTCACACACACCACCACCACTGCCCTTACCCGTCCACACAGCTCCACCACTGCCCTTACCGTCACACACACCACCACCACTGCCCTTACCCGTCACACACAGCTCCACCACTGCCCTTACCCGTCCACACACACCACCACCACTGCCCTTACCCGTCACACACACCTCCACCACTGCCCTTACCCGTCACACTCACCACCACTACCACTCCCCTTTACCCGTCACACACCACCACCACCTATCCTTACCCCGTCACACACACCACCACCACTGCCCTTACCCGTCACACACAGCTCCACCACTGCCCTTACCGTCACACACACCACCACCACTGCCCTTACCGTCACACACACCTCCACCACTGCCCTTACCCGTCACACTCACCCCCACTACCATGCCCTTACCCGTCACACACACCACCACCACCTATCCTTACCCCGTCCACACAACCACCACCACCACTGCCCTTACCCGTCACACACACCACCACCACTATCCTTACCCCGTCACACACACCACCACCACCTGCCCTTACCCGTCACACACACCACCACCACTGCCCTTACCCATCACACACACCTCCACCACTGCCCTTACCCGTCACACACACCACCACCACCTATCCTTACCCCGTCACACACAACACCACCACTCACTGCCCTTACCCGTCACACACAGCTCCACCACTGCCCTTACCGCGTCACACTCACCACCACTACCACTGCCCTTACCCGTCACAACACACCACCACCACCTATCCTTACCCCGTCACACACACCACCACCACCACTGCCCTTACCCGTCACACACACCACCACCACCTATCCTTACCCCGTCACACACACCACCACCACCACTGCCCTTACCCGTCACACACCCCACCACCAACCTATCCTTACCCCGTCACACACACCACCACCACTGCCCTTCCCCGTCACACACACCACCACCACTGCCCTTACCCGTCACCACACCCACCACCACTGCCCTTACCCGTCACACACACCGCCACCACCTGCCCTTACCGTCACACACACCTCCACCACCTGCCCTTCCCCGTCACACAACACCACCACCACCTGCCCTTACCCGTCACACACACCACCACCACCTGCCCTTACCCGTCACACACACCACCACCCTCCTATCCTTACCCCGTCACACACACCACCACCACCATTGCCCTTACCCGTCACACACACCACCACCCCAATTGCCCTTCCCCCGTCACACACACCACCACCACCATTACCCTTACCCCGTCACACACACCACCACCACCATTGCCCTTACCCCGTCACACACACCACCACCACCATTGCCCTTACCCCGTCAAAACACCACTACCACCATTGCCCTTACCCCGTCACACACACCACCACCACCATTGCCCTTACCCGTCAAAACACCCCCACCACCATTGCCCTTACCCCGTCACACCACCACCACCTGCCCTTACCCGTCACACCACCACCACCACAACACCACCTGCCCTTGACTGTATAGGTGCGTTGATGTGAAAATTAATTCTGGCATACCTATTTTGTCTGTATTGCAAAAACAAGTCCAAAAGAGTTTATTTTAAAGAATAAGTAAGGTTCATTAAAAAAAAAGTCGCATATCACATGTAACTATTACCATTAACGCACAACTTTCCATGTCGTATAATTCTGAGTGAAAATGTCAACATCACACAAACGTATCTTGATGAGTGTCAGGCACTGAATTTCGACTGGTGTTAGCGTGTCTAGGGGGTGCCTGACTATTTATTCGAATTTTGGTCTCTCGCCGCGACTCTTTCATTCGATTCAGTCACTGAAGTCAAAATGTAAATTAACCACACATTTATTTAATACAGAAGTATGCACATAGCAAAATTATTAAATCATAGCCTAAAACAAGTTTCTTCACATTTTACTAAAGCGAGTCCTTCCTTTTTGTGTTTTTTGTCTTGTGGGCCAAAAATAATCAAGAAAAACTATGTAGTTCTGGCCTGTCTAGCCAGCACACATCAGTTCCTGTCGTCGTGTGATGATCACGGAAGATTCCTGGTCAGTCGACGTTGTCGTGACCCTTGATCATCGGTCCTGTAGACGTTGTTCGTTTGATGATGTGCTTTGCTTCTCGTGGTCCACCTTCAGGCTTGACTGGGCCTCAGGGTTTGACCCTATCTACAACATAAATATATACCGCCCTTCCCTAATACTAGGAAATACAGGTTCTATTTTCTTATATATTTCTACAAATACGATTGCTCTTGTTTACCCAGATGCATTCACACAGATCTCATTCGTCTATGTACATCTTCCACATATCTTTATAATTTTCCCATGCGCTAGCCACACTTGAGATGAATGCATTCTCAACATTATCACTTCAACCAACTATGCATACACTCTCACATGCGCAGTTAATACATGGTCATCTCTTCGCTGCCAAGCCTGCATCAATAAATCGGAGGTGCTCTCCGACTCACGCACCAACACATTTCTATTGTTTTACATAAATACAGACACTAATTGCACCTTGCAAACAGAAGAAAAATACAGCGTACAAAACGGAACAAGCAACACCGAACTTCTGCACACAGCATCATCCACTACCGGGATTAGGTCTTGATTGTAACTAAATGTTACTTACAGCAGTCCCAGCAACAGGAGTTTCCATTCCTCTCTACGTGAATTCAATGAGCACACCTAACTGCTGCTGTTTATGTCATCAAAATAAATCAATCAATAAGTAAATAGATGAATATATATATATATATATATATATAT
>JAFLJL010017889.1:120000-130000 GCA_018398815.1 Conus ventricosus | reverse complement strand
TCCTCATTAAAAAAACATTGTTCCTGAAAAACAGTTTACTGGCAAGAACAATTTTGTGCATGGACATGTTGAGGCTGTCCCCCCTGCTGATATTGAAATTTCTACACCATTTTTTGTTGGGAAGGTGAATACTTTCTGCCTGCCCAGTCTTCCTCATGATATCATCATCGGCAATTTGAAGGTGCCCGTGCAGCTGTTGATCCTGACTTTGAGTGCCACACACCGTGCGCAATCAAGAAGGAGAAAGAAGAGATATCTACACCATTGAAGATCAGCAAAGTCCACAGAAAGTCCAGTAGTAACGAGAGAGAAACTGATCCAGGCACAGCAAGCTGACCCTTCTCTGCAAAAATATGCCATCAAAATGGGACAATACCTAAGTATCTTTTGTGAAGAAAAATGGCGTCATGCACAGACAGTACAACAAAGAAGTACAACTGATTGAGGCCAGATCACTTGCCAAGTTCTTGTTCCAGCCAGTCTACGAAAACCGTGATGGAGTTGGCCATGACTCAATCCTTGGAGGCCACATGGGTGTCAAGAAGACCACAGACAAAGTTATAGCAGCCTTTTACTGGCCAGGTATCCAGGGTGACTTTGCACACTTCTGAAGATCCTGTGACATATGCCAGAAGACTGAACCCAAAAGAAGAACTCAATTGGTACCCATGGAGAAGATGCCACTAACCGACAGACCTTTCAAGAGGGTGGCCATGACCTCATAGGAGAAATCAAACCAGCCAGTGAAACAGGACACTAGTACATCCTCACTTTGGTGGACTATACCCCCAGGTTCCTGAGGCAGTTCCACTGAAACGCATCGATACTGAGACCGTTGCTGATGCCCTGATGGACATCTTCAGCAGACTGGGTGTCCCTGACGAAATCCTAAGTGATTTAGAGACCCAGTTTATATCTAACTGCATGAGGAGGTTGTTTGCTTAGTATCCTCCAGCTGACCATCACGCCCTACCATCCCGTGTGCAATGGCCTGGTAGAGTAGTACAATGGAACATTAAAGGCCATGCTAAGAAGCTGTGTGCTGACCAACCACAACAATGGCATGGTATATGAATGCCTTGTTCGCTTACAGGAAGTCCCTCAAGAATTTACTGGTTTTCTCCCTATGAGCTACTGTGCGGCCGGACTGTGCGTGGTCCAATGCACATCCTGAAAGAACTGTGGCCAAAGAAGTGAAATCTCCAGAAATTAAGAACAGCTATCAATATGTGTTTGAGCTGCGTGAACGCATTGAAGATACCTACAGTTAGTCAGGAGTGAACTAGAAAGTCTCAAGGCAAAAGCAAACACTACTATGACCGGAAGACCAAAGTCAGGAAATTTCAGCTTGGTGACAAGTCCCTGTCTTGCTGCCTGCTGACAATAGCAAGCTGCTGATGCAGTGGAAAGGGACAGGACTCTATCCTGTAGCAGCAGTCAAGATGCTGAATGATAATGAAGTGAAAATCAAGACAAGCAGAAGATTTTCCACGCAATATGCTCAAAATACTTTGAACGGAAATCAGCTACAGAGGCACATGGTACTGAATTCCAAGAATGGCCACCTTACCCCTCCGGTGATGGTGACAACTTCACTGAAGAAGTTCTGTGAACGATAAAGAACTGTTTGAAGTAAAATGATTTAAAATGCCAGTTTGAATTTATTTGATGTGTAGCTTTTTGGCCAAAAACTCGAATTTAGGGACAGAAACACGAAATACGGTTTGGCTGTAGTGAGACCAAGTTCTTCACGTGCCTTCCCGAAAAAACACTTTTTTCTAGATGAAGAACATCTGTTGACTTTCTAGACTGGGGAGGTTAATAGCCGATAACGGTTCCGTGTCATTCGACCAGCGAAATGCAAAATGCACTGTTTGAAACAACGGAGCCCATTGTGTAGCTGGTCCGTTCCCAGAGACAGCAGCCTGCTCCTTTTTGTCAGCTCTACTATGAAGGTATCACAACTTTGCCAACTGGTTCCCCCAGATCGGCCGCATGGCCAACCTCGTGTTACCACTGCGCAAGATCGATACTTCGACTGCTTATCTAGAATGATCCTTCAGGCCGCATGTGCCAGGTGGGTTCGTCGACGGGGTGCCAGTGTCTGACAACCGTTCGACGTGTTCAGATCAGGGCTCTGAGCGCTCATGTTGGCCAGTCTCACCCGTGCCTGCACGCTGCAGTGGGCAACCGGATCTGCCATGGACCGACGTCATTGGAGAAACTGTGTGTTCTCTGCGAAAGTCGATTCCTTTTCTGCTGCGGGAGAATGAGAGTCTGGGGGTGTCGGGGGGCGCTGCCAACTGCTGGTGTTTGAAACCCAAAAGAGGGGAGGGGGGGAGTCTGTGGTTGGGGGGCATTCAGTCATGATACCCGGGCCCCTCTGTACTTTTTGAAACCGTGAATGCCAACACGTACCCGCGGGGCTGCAGAACCCCGTGTCCCACTGTTTGGCCCCCAAACCCCGGGCTGCAGTTCTTCCGCGATAAAGCCGACCCACCGAAGAGCCCCCCCGCTGGTTTCTCCAGGGAACAAAATTGGTGTTTCTGGCATCTCGTCCCCGACATGGCTCCCCTTGAACATCTGGGATGAGCTGGGGGGGCTTGTGGCCCGTGGAAAAGGTCCCCAGACTCTCGCTTTGGGGCGCGCATGACCGAGGAGTGGGGTGGGCTGCAAGGGTTCTTGCACAACCCTTTTCTCTCCCTGGGAGGCGTGCCCGCGCAGCGTGATGGGGGGGAAAAGGCGGACACACTCGGTATTAGAGCTCGCGGACGGCTGCCGTGTGGTGTACTTTTTGACAGGGACCCCAGTGAAATCACCCGTAATTTCGATGAAACGGCCCTTCTTGTCAAGAAAGACATTTTGTTTAATTGAAAATGGATGCGTAACAAATATACTTACTTTCTTAAAAAAATTCTGTACTACCCAAAGTTTCGGGTCTTTTTGGCAAGCGGTGCGTTTTAATGTTGTTCAGTATAATTTTTAAAAGCCCGGAAACATTGATGTGTAGTTTTGGGCCACAACTGAATAGCCAGCAGCAAAAACAGAAAAACGTGGATGTTAGTGGTACTCAAATATCTTCACGAGTTCCCCGAAAAACAGATTGATTCGCATGGTGAGTTGATTACCCGGACTCTCAGGGAAAAACCCTACCGTTGCCTTATGCTTCCCGAGATCCCGGGTGTTAGACACGGTCCTCACTGTGTCCGCTGTGTCCCTTCCCACTGTGTTAGACGTGCCCCCCTCTCTTTGTCCGCTCTTTTTAGCACTGGTCCTCTCTCTGCCCCCTGCGTTAGGGCACCCGTCCTCTTTTTGTTGGCATTGGTCCTCATGTATCCACTGTGTCTAGACACTGATCCCATCTGTGTGCTGTGTCAAGACCTGACCCTCTCTGGCCCGCTGTGTCTAGACATGATCCTCCCTTGCCCGCTGGTCTGAAAATGATCCTGCTGTGTCTGCTGTGTCTAGGGCCCGTCCTCTCTGTGCGTGTGTTAGACACGATCCCCTTGTGCCTGCTATGTTGACACGTTCCTTCTGTGCCCGCTGTGTCGGACTGTTCCTCTTGTGCCCACTTGTTTAGACACTGTTCCTATCTGTTTCCTGTGTGTCTAGCATGTTCCCCTTTTGTGCCTGCTGTGTTGGACCCGTTCCCCTCTGGGGCCCACTGGTTTTGACCTGGGGTCCTTCGGCCCGCTATGTTAGACCCCTGTTCCCTTTGGGGCCTGCTGTGTCTAGACACTGTTCTGTTCCTCTCTGTGGCCGCTAGTCTGATAGGTCCTGTCTGTGCCTGCGTGTCTAGACTTGGTCCTCTCTCGCCGCTGTGACTAAAAAATGGTTGTCTGTGCCTGCTGTGTCTAGACTTGGGCCCCTCTCTGCCTGCTGTGACTAAAAAATGGTCCCGTCTGGTCTGCTGTGTTAGGCATTGCTTTTTGCTGTGCCCGCAGTTTAAAATTTTGTTTTTTGCGTGACTGCTGGTCTGACCTGGTCTGTTGTACCCCCCCGTGCTTGACAGTGGTCCGTTGGCCGCTGGTTAGACATGACCCTGTCTGCCCAGTGTCCAGACACTGCTCCTCTTTTTGTGCATTGACATTTGGCCCTCTCTGCTGCTGTTTTAGGACACGTCCCCTGGCCCTTTGTGTCCCGACATTGGTCCTCACAGTGTCTAGCACTGTTCCCCCCTGTGCCTGCGGGGTCTAGACACTGTTCCTCTCTGTGCCTACTGTACCTAGACACTGTTCCTCTCTGTGCCCACTGTGTCTAGACACTGTTCCTCTCTGTGCCTGCTGTGTCTAGACACTGTTCCTCTCTGTGCCTGCGTGTCTAGACACTGTTCCTCTCTGTGCATGCTGTGTCTAGACACTGTTCCTCTCTGTGCCTGCTGTGTCTAGACACTGTTCCTCTCTGTGCATGCTGTGTCTAGACACTGTTCCTCTCTGTGCCTGCTGTACCTAGACACTGTTCCTCTCTGTGCCCCCTGTGTCTAGACACTGTTTCCTCTCTGTGACCCCTGTGTCAAGACACTGTTCCTCTCTGTGCCCACTGTGTCTAGACACTGTTCCTCTCTGTGCCCACTGTGCCTAGACATTGGTCCTCTCTGTGCCTGCTGTGCCTAGACGTTGGTCCTCTCTGTGCCTGCTGTGTCTAGACATTGGTCCTCTCTGTGCCTGCTGTGTCTAGACGTTGGTCCTCTCTCTGTGCCTGCTGTGTCTAGACGTTGGTCCTCTCTGTGCCTCATGTGTCTAGACGTTGGTCCTCTCTGTGCCTGCTGTGTCTAGACGTTGGTCCTCTCTGTGCCTGCTGTGTCTAGACGTTGGTCTCTCTGTGCCTGCTGTGCCCAGACTCTGGTTCTCTCTCTGTGTAGACACTGTCCTCTCTATGCTCGCTCTGTGTAGACACTGGTCCTCTCTGTGTAGACACTGTCCTCTCTATGCTCGCTCTGTGTAGACACTGTCCTCTCTGTGTAGACACTGTCCTCTCTATGCTCGCTCTGTGTAGACACTGGTCCTCTCTATGCTCGCTCTCTGTAGACACTGGTCCTCTCTATGCTCGCTCTCTGTAGACACTGTCCTCTCTGTGTAGACACTGTCCTCTCTATGCTCGCTCTGTGTAGACACTGTCCTCTCTATGCTCGCTCTGTGTAGACACTGGTCCTCTCTATGCTCGCTCTGTGTAGACACTGTCCTCTCTATACTCGCATTGTCCTCTCTATACTCGCTCTGTGTAGACACTTGTCCTCTCTATGCTCGCTCTGTGTAGACACTGTCCTCTCTATACTCGCTCTGTGTAGACACTGTCCTCTCTATACTCGCATTGTCCTCTCTATACTCGCTCTGTGTAGACACTTGTCCTCTCTATGCTCGCTCTGTGTAGACACTGTCCTCTCTATACTCGCTCTGTGTAGACATTGTCCTCTCATATGCTCGCTCTGTGTAGACACTGTCCTCTCTATGCTCGCTCTGTGTAGACACTGTCCTCTCTATGCACGCTCTGTGTAGACACTTGTCCTCTCTATGCTCGCTCTGTGTAGACACTGGTCCTCTCTATGCTCGCTCTGTGTAGACATTGTCCTCTCTATGCTCGCATTGTCCTCTCTATGCTCGCTCTGTGTAGACATTGTCCTCTCTATGTTCGCTCTGTGTAGACACTGGTCCTCTCTATGCTCGCTCTGTGTAGACACTGTCCTCTCTATACTCGCTCTGTGTAGACACTGGTCCTCTCTATGCTCGCTCTTTGTAGACACTGTCCTCTCTATGCTCGCTCTGTGTAGACACTGTCCTCTCTATGCTCGCTCTTTGTAGACACTGTCCTCTCTATGCTCGCTCTGTGTAGACACTGTCCTCTCTATGCTCGCTCTGTGTAGACATTGGCCTCTCTATGCTCGCTCTGTGTAGACATTGTCCTCTCTATGCTCGCTCTGTGTAGACATTGTCCTCTCTATGTTCGCTCTGTGTAGACACTGTCCTCTCTATGCTCGCTCTGTGTAGACACTGTCCTCTCTATACTCGCTCTGTGTAGACACTGGTCCTCTCTATGCTCGCTCTTTGTAGACACTGTCCTCTCTATGCTCGCTCTGTGTAGACACTGTCCTCTCTATGCTCGCTCTGTGTAGACACTGGTCCTCTCTATGCTCGCTCTGTGTAGACATTGTCCTCTCTATGCTCGCTCTGTGTAGACACTGGTCCTCTCTATGCTCGCTCTGTGTAGACATTGTCCTCTCTATGCTCGCTCTGTGTAGCCACTGGTCCTCTCTATGCTCGCTCTGTGTAGACATTGTCCTCTCTATGCTCGCATTGTCCTCTCTATGCTCGCTCTGTGTAGACATTGTCCTCTCTATGTTCGCTCTGTGTAGACACTGGTCCTCTCTATGCTCGCTCTGTGTAGACATTGTCCTCTCTATGCTCGCTCTGTGTAGACATTGTCCCTCTATGCTCGCTCTGTGTAGACACTGTCCTCTCTATGCTCGCTCTGTGTAGACATTGTCCTCTCTGTGTAGACACTGTCCTCTATGCTCGCTCTGTGTAGACACTGGTCCTCTCTATGCTCGCTCTGTGTAGACATTGTCCTCTCTATGTTCGCTCTGTGTAGACATTGTCCTCTCTATGCTCGCTCTGTGTAGACATTGTCCTCTCTATGCTCGCTCTGTGTAGACACGTCCTCTCTATGCTCGCTCTGTGTAGACATTGTCCTCTCTATGCTCGCATTGTCCTCTCTATGCTCGCTCTGTGTAGATACTGTCCTCTCTATGCTCGCTCTGTGTAGACATTGTCCTCTCTATGCTCGCATTGTCCTCTCTATGCTCGCTCTGTGTAGACATTGTCCTCTCTATGCTCGCTCTGTGTAGACACTGTCCTCTCTAGCTCGCTCTGTGTAGACACAGTCCTCTCTATGCTCGCATTGTCCTCTCTATGCTCGCTCTGTGTAGACATTGTCCTCTCTATGCTCGCTCTGTGTAGACATTGTCCTCTCTATGCTCGCTCTGTGTAGACATTGTCCTCTCTATGCTCGCTCTGTGTAGACACTGTCCTCTCTATGCTCGCTCTGTGTAGACACTGTCCTCTTTATGCTCGCTCTGTGTAGACATTGTCCTCTCTATGCTCGCTCTGTGTAGACACTGGTCCCTCTCTATGCTCGCTCTGTGTAGACATTGTCCTCTCTATGCTCGCTCTGTGTAGACATGTCCTCTCTATGCTCGCTCTGTGTAGACATTGTCCTCTCTATGCTCGCTCTGTGTAGACATTGTCCTCTCTATGCTCGCATTGTCCTCTCTATGCTCGCTCTGTGTAGACATTGTCCTCTCTATGCTCGCTCTGTGTAGACATTGTCCTCTCTATGCTCGCATTGTCCTCTCTATGCTCGCTCTTTGTAGACATTGTCCTCTCTATGCTCGCTCTGTGTAGACATTGTCCTCTCTATGCTCGCTCTGTGTAGACATTGTCCTCTCTATGCTCGCTCTGTGTAGACATTGTCCTCTGTATGCTCGCTCTGTCTAGACCCTGATCCTCTCTTGACGGCCTACAGCAGTCTCATTGTCGGTCCTTGCCATAAACAATGACTGGTGGAATCTAATTTTGGCCTACTGTAGATGGGACTTTGGAATATCAATGACTGAAATGGAACATACCCGATCACAATGACGCCTGAACGGTCACTGGTTGTGCAGGAAAGCAAGGAAAACTGCTGCATCAGTCTGGTCAGACAGGACTTTACAAAGATGGCCAACACCAATTATCTCCCTTTTCTTCTCTGTCTGAGCTGCATCATCGTCCTCGGTGAGTACGACACTTCGCTAGGTGGCACTCTGTCTGTGCGTCTGAACGTGTGGGTGCGTTGAGGAGGGTGTGTGAGGAGGCGTGTGCGTGGCACACCCGGATTTGCCGTGTCTGATCTCATTACGTACATCTTTCAGAGCATATTACAAGGTAAAATTAAATGAAATACATAAATGAATACCTAAAAAGCTTTAAGTCGCACGCACACACACACACACACACACACACACACACACACACACACACACCACACACACACACACACACACACACACACATGCACGCACAACAACAACAGTAACAACCACAACAACTTCGTCCACCTTTGCATTTCTGGTTTTGACCCAAATATTGCTATCTTACAGCTTTAGCATATTTCATGGACGCCTGGCTCTGCCACTAATATTCTTAGTGATCTGGCGTCGTTTTCCTTAACTTTTTTTTTCATTTGGGTAATTTTAAGTGAGGTTAAAACATAGTCTCTAGCAGAATGGCCATGGGGGCATACACTGTTCAAGGGTCACAGTGTCCGGAGCAGGGCATCGCAGAATGCGGACTCCCATTCCTCTCCTTTCAGCTTTAATCTACCCTGGTCTCAGTCACCTATCCATTCTACTGCTGGGTGGATAACCGTAAAAGACTGGCGTCATAAGTGCTTCGAGCGCAGTACCGTCAGCTCCGCAGACACATGCTCAAGCCATTGAAGCCTCCTCAGCTCTGTAATGGGGAAGGTTAATGTTTACACCACTAGCGCTGAAATGACAGCTGTCGCCGAGTGTTGCTTAACAAACATCAGGGTGACTTTTTTACACACCAGCCTTTAATCCATGTCGGGACTGGTATACCGAGGAGGACAGGCTGTTACTTATTACCTGAAGTTGTAAATGAGCATAAATCGTGTCCATGTGGAGACTGTATTCTGTTCTGTTGACTGCAACAGGTGAGGCCCAGTGTCGTAGTGGTACGGAGCTGTGTGGAACGAAACAGAACGTGTGCCTGGTGTCCGGAATCCCCTACTGCTGCCCAGGCCAGTACATGACCTTGAGCATGCAGCAGGGCAAGGTCATCTCCTGCAGGTGCCTAAACAACGGTGAGGTAGGCGCCCAGTGCAGGCAGACTTACGCTGGCGGAAATGACGCATCTGTGACGTTACCTTCCTGGATGACATGCGCACTGGTGTCTATCTGGGGACTGTGGGCTGTGGGATTTTAGTGCATCAGAAGGAGATAATGTGATCAAGATGATTCAAGCAACACAGAACATGGATATAGTGTGTTTGTCAAGCGTCGGGAAAGGACATTAAATCTGAACAATGGTGGCTTCGTAACAGTTGTAAAATATTCTGGATTTACATAACTGAACGGACCTGGAGTGATATGAGTGATGTGTAAATATTTGCATGGTAGTCAGATTTTTTTCTAACAAAACTGACCCATAGACCTGTTGTGCTTTCCATTTTAAACGCTACTTTTGTAACAATTGTGTGCAGACAGTAACCTGTGGGCCTTTCAGTCGAGGGCACTCACAGGAAGGGGTGGAATCATCCAGATGAAAAGTTGAAACATGCTGTACACAGAAAGGTCTAATGTCATAATACATACGTTTGCTTAGGAATGAACGTTTTTGTACTATTTTGTACAATACTGCAATTGATTGTATTTTATTGTACTGCCTTTGGTTGTATCTGTCTTGCTATGGCGTGTCGTATTGTTCTATAGTACACAATAGTGTTTCACTGTATTGTTGTGGTAAATGGGCATGTTGAATGAAAATTGCTCTCTAGAAGGCTCCTTAAGTATCCAGCGAAAAAAAAAAAGAAAAAAAAGGAAAATTACCCGCAAAACACTG
Organism: Conus ventricosus; assembly: GCA_018398815.1. NCBI lineage: Eukaryota > Metazoa > Mollusca > Gastropoda > Neogastropoda > Conidae > Conus > Conus ventricosus. The sequence goes on along the minus strand of JAFLJL010017889.1, from coordinate 120,383 downwards.
CAAAAAAAAAATCAAAATAAGCGATAATATCACAGACAAAGTCATAACAAAATAAAAGTAAACCATGAAACTTTGACAATATGATTTAGAGATTAAAATTTCTCTGTGAAACATTGACAGAAAAATGAAACAAGGTCAAAGGATAACGACAAACAAATCATGGATGTAAAATTGAAGTGTTCCGGCTTTGATTCGTTCACATAATGCCCAGTACAAAGGTTATTTATCAATGCTGTTTTACATGACATGCAAAGACACTTTTGTTTAATGATGCAGTAATTCCTTTTTGTATACACATATTTTGATGTTTGGACATTAATTGACAAACAATTTTTTACCAAAGTCAAAGCAAGCAACTCAAATACAACAATTCGTTCGTTTCA
>JAFLJL010017889.1:80000-105000 GCA_018398815.1 Conus ventricosus | reverse complement strand
ACCCCCACCCTTTATGTATCCTGTGACATTCCCCTGAAGAGCCACTGTCCATTGATGAGATGGTTTGTTCTGTGTGGACAACTGTACTGCTGTGACATTGCCCTGAAGAGCCATTGTCCATTGATGTGATGTTTGTTCTGTGTGGACAGCTGTAGAGAACTATAAAACACGGGGTCTGGCTCACCCGGTCTCAACCAGTTTCGACCGGGCGACTCCAGACCCGTGTTTTATAGTTCTCTGACAAGTAAGACTTCAATAACCAAAAATTAACGACCCTACAAACAAACATACTGTGTAGGATTATCCGTTTTTAATACTAATTTACTAAACTTTTCAGATTTTAGTTTTTGTTTAATCCTGTGTTTTTCTTGATCATTTTCAATAACATCATTTTCACGCAAACATTCATCAAATGCATCTCTGTCTTTCATGTGAAATAAAACTACAGTCTTTAACTGTTCTCTAAAGTCTTTTAAAACCGAGTTATATTTTTGACATAAAATCCACACACTTATCCCAGCATGTCTTCCGCTAAAGGCTAGTTTTGACAAAGTGTTTCTCTTTTTAACTATGTCTCTTTCTGCTGAACAGTCATCTATAATAAATAGTGTCTGCGTTCCTTCAAACAATATAAAAAAGCGTTCTAGACACTCACTCAGTTTATTGCTAGGATTAACTAAAAATATGTTATCATCAGACCATATAAACCTTCTATCATGATATGCTTTGTTCCATTTAAGTGTTGGGCAGAAAATTACAATATGATCAAAATTATAACGATAAACTGTTTGTAAACAGGTTAAGGATAAATATTGTTTTTCCACAACCAGTTTGTCCACAAATTAATGAACAATGAGGGGTTTTTGTCATAAAGTTTAACTGCTCCATAGTTTTATAATAGAATTTAATCTAATCCAGTTATTATTTTTATCATACTCTCCGTCAAAACTTGTTCAGTATAATAAAACCCTATGAGGCCTAAATGTGTAAGATTAATCCAATTCAGTTCTGTAAGATTGTTTCTATTTAAGTCAACATTGATTTTGTTGCTTGTTGTTATGATCTTAATATCCTCACCATTGTGAAGAACGACGATTGTAACTTTAAGGCGTTTAACGTCTAAGTTTTGCCAGCTAATATTAATTCCTTTTATAAGGACGTCACTAACGCCACAACCCCATCCCTCTCCACATCTTTAAAGACAGAAATTTCAAATATTATTGTGAACGTGTCTCCTAATTTCATTTGTGGAATGAATTGTAATTTTTGTAGAACAGCATCTTTTACAAACCGTTTCTCTTCTGGAGGAGGATGTACTGTTAATTCCCATACGGCTTTATTTCAATCCTATCGACTATTGTCATCTGGCATAAACTTACCTGGAAAGGCAAAGTCGAATGCTTTTTCTGAAACTTCTTATGGCTAAAAAATGTAAAATGGGCTTATGAATTCAAATATTTATTTCCCATTCTAAAAAAGGTTTCTAAGGCCTTTGAGGTCAGTTTTTCGACTATTTTATATTCATACTGCCAACATTATTTGCTTCTAGTTTGCGCAGCTGTTCTAGGTTAGAACCTATTGCTGTCTCCAACCGCTTGCGTTTAGAATCACCATCTTTATGTACTCAAGACATACAAAAGTGCCTATCTCACCATTCTGTTCAAAGTCCGCAACGTCTGCAGGTCTTTTAATCAAAGTTATACACCTTACAGGCGCTAATGTAACGCCTGATTCTTCTGGTCCCGCGACATTTTTAGTACAACTTATTATTTATTTCCAAAACATGTGCAAGTTATCAACAAATTTTACGACTTTCCCGTTTTTTTCTGTGATTCTTTATATTAAAGATCCAACCCTCCCACAAACTATAATCGTTTAAACTGTAATATGGAATTGTAATAATTTCATAATCGCAATATGCAGCTTTCCCTGATGAAGAGCCTTTAAAACATTGAGGGCCTTCCATCATATAAGTTTTCATCAGTGCTTACTCATCCCAAATGAACATAGAGTAATGAAGTAACTGCAAGATCGCGAGCGATTTTCTCCCACAAGTATTTTGGGTTAACTTAATCTTTGAGCGTCCTGACTGTCATTGCAAAGCCTAACCATTTAGCTAGCTCTACAACAAAGTAGTAACAATACTGCTTCTTTTTCAGGTATGATTGTTAACATTGTTTTTAGAGATGCATTGTTAATTGAGAGTAATGTCCGAAGTAGCTCATTGCTTCTTTTAAGTGAGCCAAATCCGTCAGAAATCCATCGAGGTATGGAGTAACTGGCCAACTAATTGTCCTCTATTATCATATTTTTTTAATCTTAATTATTCTTCCTTTACTTTCCCCTTTACCGATTCACTTATATTAAATCCATACAACTTTGTAAAAAATTTCATGGAGTGCTACCATTTGGGGTGTCCGCAATCGTTATCAATAGCATTTCTAATGCCGAGGACTGTCTTGATTGTTTTATTTGTTACAAACATTTTTTAAACAAAACTAAAAATGAGTGCGGTCAAATATACTAAAGATGCAAAATATTCTGTTGGGCCGCACTACAATCTTAACAAAAAAGCAACTGATACATCTTGTCATTTTTTGTGACCTGACTGACTCCTTGCATAAAAAGTGATACGCCCAATAAGCAGATATCTTAACCCCCCTATTAAAATAGACTACATCCCAAAAGTGTGTTCAGTCATCGATCAGTTTTACAGAACCAGTTAAACTTTGCCGGTTTTGTGCATCAACTGGGTGTGGAGTGTCGTATGCTATCACTTAATCATCCTGATCCGTTTAGTCATTGTACAGATCATCATTTTTATTCAACCTTCAGACGTATTTTGACTGAACTGCGAGCGCCATACCAAATACAAACGTTAATCCATTCAGCAAACCGCATAAACATGAAGGCTTTTGAAAGGATTGTAACGAATTTCCAATATGATGTTAAGGCAGACTTTAGACAAAGTTAGCTAGGCACCCTTATTTTTGGGGCGTGCAACAGAAGTATCACTATGACTGGAATCCTCCTTACACATCTATTTTTCATCAGCACAGTGTTCACCTTGTCCATAGAGCAAGAAGCATAAAATAGCATGACAACATTTACTTTGACACATCTGAGGGCCTAACTCAAGCGGGAATAGTACGAAAAAACGACTCTATTCGTACTTACGTTTGGTGTTTAGCTAGGTTCGCAAGCACAGACAAGTCCGAGCATAACTAATTCTTCTACTGGCTTTGTGCACAAAAACAATACTCAGCAATTTAGAGGACGCCATTAATTCTACAGTTATTTAGATTCAAGTTATAAAAAAGGTACCAAATGTTTTACAATAACCAAGATCCGAACAAAAAAGTAGAAACTTTGCTTTGGCACTGTTTATACATGCACCATTCTGACCTTAGACTCCAAGTAGGAATCAACAATAAACTAAACAACAATGAAATCATTGTGGCAGGCAAAGAACAAAGGTTGGAAAAACGACATAAATTCTGGGCCATAACTCTTACAAACAATAAAGAAAAACTCCATGACCCCCCAAGATTAAGTCATCCAATCCCTGAGCCCAAAGCCCAAAGACTTTGAAGACGTGGCCTTTGTTCACATACCATGAATAATGAAAAGAACAGCGCTTGTTGATGGATTACCTGTCCTAGTATTACTTGTCCTTTATCTTACTGAATAGTAAACCAACTATAAGAGAACTAACGCCCATAAGTGCTCGCCATAAAGCCAACTACTTTGCTTGCAGTAGACAAAACCAGCTATCATACCCCTAATATACCTGTAAGAGTCTAATAGCTTTACCACTAATTTTTTTTAATAAACACGCAGATAAATCAAGCGTTTTTTACCCATGATATACAGGCGATGTGATGGAGGCCACTCGAACTTGCCCTCCACCCCCGCCCGTAATAGCCATCACCAACGTACTTATTGCAAATCCCTAAGGCTGTTTAAAAGCTCTCGCTAATGTGACAACCTTGCTCTCTAAACAGGTTTTTTATTCTTTCTGCTAGCGTATTGGCTTCTTAAAAATTTTTTCGATAGTTTTCTCTTATTCTATTTACTTGAGTTCGTAATAGGTCTCGTTAGTAGTCAGCACTTCTAGTCTTGCTGATCTTTCTGCTCAGATTTTTTAGTCTTGGGACTATTCTTTTTCTATAATATCACGCCCTACGATCGGTCGTCAGCTCAGCAGTTTTTCTATGTCTCGTTTTATATGCCCATGCGATAGTTCACCTGTTTGCTACATTGTTAATTCCGCCCTTTGATGGTTGTTAAAAGTACGACTTAAGGGCTAATAATTCTCTCTTGTGCATAGTATTTAAATGCTGTCTTCTTCTTCTTCAGTGAGTTCTGCTACTGTATTTCTTACTTCGTCCACTGTTTGAATTAAAATTTCTTCAGGTTTGTGTTTGTATTTGGTATCTGTTGGAGTTTTTGTTGTGTGTTTGACTTTAGAGCAACTTCATCCAGACCTAATTTTGGTTCAGTAAAGCCAAGGCGATTCTGCTCGCTCACACGATGAGCCCTTTGTTTAATTGGTAGTCATTCTTACAAACTTTGATGCGTCTCATTATCCGTAAGCGAACACGTTCTCCATTGTCCTTCTAAAAATACAAATGTTTACTTAGTTTCAAAATCAGCAGGTATAAGTTTTTGGAGTTTCAGTTTAAACGTTTGTATAATGATCTAACCTTATCTTCTGTTAATTCACGCCTTTGCTCCCCTCTAATTCATCCCTCCCTGAGAGCGCATGAGCGTGCTGTGTCAGGAGTCCATTCCATTCCTGTTGGCGTCTCCAAAACAACTAATACAAATCTTCTTCACCTCCAATTCCTCCATTTTTAAATAATTAACTTTTTATTTTGTTTTATAAAAATGTCACAAGTATATGCGCGATTCTTGGACCGCAAGAAACTGAAAGAACCCCGTGCGTGAAGGAAATAAACGGAATATACTTTTCCAAATAATCATCTACTATTGATGCAGATGCAAATTCTTACTGTTAGATTTCCAGACCTAGGAGCGGAATGGATTTGATGGTGCAAGGCTCTGCTCGGCTTACTTTCCAAAATAGAAACTTCGCTTTCAACAACAGACCAAACCAGAACAGTTTCCAAAATTTGGACGGCAATCGTTAAGAAAATTTCTATAAAACTTGAGGGAAAGAAGTATTTTTCTTTAAAACAATGCAACATATTTTTAACCTATCTGATCAATCTATCCGCGAATGAAAGGGAAGATTCTGCGTTTTCAAGGAATCGGCAATGAAGAAACACTAAAACTTAAATATGCGCCGAACATCGCCTCAGGTGCAAAAGCATCAAAAAGGAGCTTAGCTGTAAGTTATGCGTTTGGAACGCTTTCCATTCCCTTAGATTTTGAGTTTGTTAAAAGCGCATGCCCATACCTCAAGGCATTAAAAGACAGAATTGTCATACGACTTACTTTTAATGACTACAAACGTGTTATCAGAACAACAGACACCGAAGCAAAGTAACAGGCATTTCTGACATCTCTTAAGTTTTATTTGTTCAACTCTAATTTAGCCGGCTGAATGAGCTAACAATATAAGTCACAATTAGTAATATATTACGAAAACCGCGTCATCATTCAACATATCCTAAAAGCAGGCCGACGCGATATGGAATTTTAATCTTAGTGTTGCAGCAAAATCGCTTAAAGGATTTTATTGCTGTGTGAAATGGAAAACCATTCGCAAGAGCAAGTAAAAGTTTTAATCAAAAAATAACGAAAGTACAATTACAATTGACGGCAAGTCCCTAACCAATTCTATGCTAGCGACTTAGACCTTATCACATTTGACGAAATAAGAAAATTGTTTGGGGTGGAGGGTAGAAGTCAACAGCAAACCTTGGCGTCAAAGATCCACAATCACAGTGTTAGCTTGATGATATTTAACCTCAAAATACGGTTTTATGAGATTGACCTAAGGTCCAACAGAGGATAAATCAGTTTCATAAAGTGAAAACGTTTAAAGACGTAACAATACCCAAATTGAGAACGAAAAAGAAGCCGATAAACCACTTAATGTACATTGTTTTTATTAAATTGATGCACAGCTGAATATTAAAGAGAAAAGATTAGAACATACAGAATACTAAATTATTTTTTCATTTTAAAAAAAGACATGTCTGTTCAAGTTTATCCAAATGTGGCCTACAGCACCGAGTCGCCAAGAGGAAGAAGATAGTAGAAACCCCCATAAAAACCTATAGAGTAACCATCATTACACAAAGCTACAAAAACTAAGCAGACCTTTCAAAATACAGCTAAACCAAACGAAGATCTGCTGCTTTATGCTGTTACCTATGTTAATACTGGAGCTTCAACAATAAAGCGCCGCAATCACGAGGAACGAGTGTTGGTCTCTTAGCATCATGCATAGCTCACGGCAGCTTTACCTCTAGGCGGTTTGTCTTTAGCTCTCTGCCTTGTTCATTAGCCGTAGAGTGCTGCTAGCAAAAAAATAAAACTAAACTCCAAAAGCACACAGCTATAGATCAACAGATAACACTAAACTTAGTATTCCTCAAGCTATATAAATTAAGCAACTAGATGACTCAAACGTCACGATGCATAATTTAATCGTTTACAGGCCCGATTTTGATAACTACAAAAGACAAAAGTTTATCTTCAAAGAAAGGCGAGGACAATTTTTTCTCACAGACCAACCCCGAGCAGATAAAAAAGGTATGCTTAAAAAAAGTAAACAAACATTAAACCTGCACTAAACAGCTCACATTAACAACGCCAAAGGGTTTATATACTTTAGTTTAAGAGTCCAAGCGCAAAAAGATCCATCGATATAGATTAATATTTTTATTTAAATAAATATTTTGATTAGAAAAAAAAACTCAGCATGGGATAAGATCTATGAAGGGCAGCCGAATTGATTGAAGCAATCAAGAAGATTTATCAAGAGCACTGAATGGATATTGATTTAGAAGTTATTGATTCACAAGCCGTACGGGCAAGTGTTGCCCTGCTATTTCTCAATTCCGGTAAACTAACAATAGACCTCCATTAAAGTAATGTTTACTGTATTAAACGACTATGTAACAATAAATGAAAAAACCTAGAAGTCCTGGGTCTCGACTCAACAACAAGGGGTATTCTTTTCCCTAATGACTTAACGCCTGGTTGGGCAGACCAACTTGCTGCACAGTTTGAATGCGCGCGAAGAAGCCCCAATGAGAGCTCTGGTTGGGCAAGCGAAGTCCTAGAGATCAGATTAAAACAGCTAAGTTGACCCGATTGTAGGCAGGTCTTACATCCCACTACCTTTCCACATTAGTTGCGAAAAGAGTCAGTTCTAAACATAAGAATACAGACGACAACAATGTTTTATGTGTGTGTATTCTCAGCAAGCTGCATTAACGTCCGCAAAAACGCAGAGAGAGTGTCTAACTAACCACCCTTACATCAATGATCTTAACGTTAGTGAAATATCCTTTCCTTGTTAGCGTGGATTCCATTGATCAGTATGAAGAACAAAAACAAACCAATAACTGTTAATATCACACATGGATGAGGAAACAAATTTGGTGCCTATTAGAGTTCCAAGAACAGTCCAACTGATTGCGAGCCAGACAAAAATCGCATGGTTGACTTACTGCTGATGTTTTCGCCAGCGGCTTTTTACCACATTACACCATTGATACGAACTATGAGTAGATTATTGACGCATCCTTCAACAAAGCAAAAAAATAAACAAGAATTCGCAGAAAATGTTTACTAGAATTCCATCGTTTCAAGCCGCAGCGGAACATAAGAAACATTGAAATGCCCAGTTGACTGTAATACAGAACTAATTACGGCCCCCACCCGGATCCTAAAGTTAGTTTTTAAGAACTGGAAACGGAATGGCAAAATTTCTCCATACATTGTTACGCAGACTTCGAGTCGCTTTATTGTCCTTAGGAAGGTCCACGCCCAAAACTTTCGAAAAACAGTCTTAAATGAGTAATCATCAGATATTGTTCATTTGCCCTTCATTATTGTTATGTCGGATGGCGCTCATTCAAACGCCAGAATTATACAGAGACCAAATGCGGCTAGAAGATTTTTACAGCGCATGCACAAGTGCGTTAATGAATTGTTTCTAATAATCTGAATTTATCTGAAATCATAATGGCGCCTGAAGATCAACAACAGTAATGACTCAGCCACACATTGTTGGATTTGTGCTTAGAACTCAGTGAAGAACCCATCCAATAGTAAAAAAAAAAAATAAAAAGACCATGATCACATTATGGAAAGTTCAGAACAACACACAGTTAAATGCAAATCCTCTTCAACTAAAGTTTTGACCAAAGACATGGAACTGCCGTAGTCTTTCACAACTTGCGAGGTTACACTCTCATCTTATAATGATAGCAGTGGCGATGCCCCCCTCCCCCCCCCCCTTTCAGGTGTCATGCATTGCACAGTCATCAGAAAAGTACATGTGTTTCACTTTAAATAACATGTCTTTTTTATGACTCTATGCAGCACATGATGGGATCATTAGAGTCACTAGCTATGTCCTTAAAGTCCTGCCCCAATAACGGAAGATATTTTGATCCAACTCTTGTTAGAAAGGGCGTTTACCCTTATGACTACATGAACAGTTGGGAAAGGTTTGACGAAGATACACTTCCACCTAAAGACGCGTTCTTTTCTAGTCTTAGAGGAAAGGGTATTAGCGATTCTGATTACCAGCATGCTCAAGATGCGTGGCAGAAGTTAGATTGTAAAACGATGGGAGACTATCATGATTCATACTTGATGGCCGATGTATGTTGTTGGCGGACGTCTTTGAAAATTATAGAAAGACCTGCATGAACATTATAGCCTAGATCCCGCGCATTATATTTCTGCGCCCGGATGAGTTGGGACGCTTTCTTAAAGTTACTGGAGTACAGATTGATTTATTGTCTAACCTACCAATGATTCAGATGATTGAAAACGGATTGCGTGGAGGAATTAGTATGGCGTCGCACCATTACTGTAAAGCAAACAACAAATACTTGGACGACTATGATCCAAGTAAAAGGTCTAACTATCTTATGTATTTAGATGCAAACAATCGTATGGATGGGCAATGGCGCAATCACTTCCATTACGCAACTTTAAAATGTACACAGGCGGCAGTACAAATAATAATCAAAAAGCATTAAAGTGGTTGGGCCAGTTTGACGCCGGGTCAACAGCATGTTTCATTCTAGAAGTTGACTTAGAATATCCTCATGAACTCCATGACCTGCATAATGACTACCCATTAGCAGCAGAAAGCCTAAAGATGGCGAAAACAGAGACCGCCTAAACTTGTGCCTAATCTTCTAAGCAAAAAAATTATGTCGTCATTACAGACTTCTGCAATTTTATTTAAGACATGGTTTGAAGTTGACAGCTGTTCATCGTATAATTGCTTTTGATCAAGAACAGTTCATGAAACCATACATCATGAAGAACACTGATCTCAGAACTAAATCCGCAGATGCTTCAGAAAAAGACTTTTTCAAGCTAATGAACAACAGCTGTTTCGGAAAGACTTGGAGAATCCACACAAGCGTAAAGATGTCAGATTGGTCACCAAAGAGAACGAAGCAATTAAGCTGACTTCAAAACCAAATTATCAGGACTTCAGAAGATATCATGATCAGCTTTTGGCATAATGATGAAAAAAAAGAAAGTCAAATTGGACAAACCTGTATTTATTGGTTTACTGTTTTAGAATTATCAAAGCTTTTAATGTTAGAATTTCTTTATGACTACTTCAAACCCTTGTATCCAGAGTCTCGAGTACTTTACACAGATACAGACAGTTTTGTTATAGATATCCCTACTGAAGACGTCTATAAAGACATGGAATTAGAAGTAGCTAAAGGAGCGAGTGGATGTTATGACACGTCCGATTATCCTAAAGATTCGCCTTTACATTCAATTACTAACAAGAAGGTTTTAGGAAAGATGAAGGATGAATTATCTGGAAAGGTGATTAGGAGTTTATTGGTTTAAGATCGAAAATGTACAGTATTTCGAGCCAGGAGAAACCATTAAGAAAGCAAAAGGAATATCTCGCAGTGTTGTGCAGTCAAACATATCACATAACAACTATAAAGAAGCATTGTTTGGCAATAAGACTTTTCATCATGACAACGTAAAACTACGATCTAATCTACATGAAATCAACACAACTGTTGTAACAAAGAAGTCATTAGATAGAACAAACACAAACGTGTGTTTGTTAATCCAGAGTTTCAATGCATATGGACATTATAGAACCGTAAAATAATTAAAGCGGAACTGTGTCTGGTGGGATTATCTGCAGTTCTTCCTTTACAAAATCTTGAGGAGCTGGTTGTTTGTTGTGCCAGTTTCTCGTAAATAATACACGGGCGGATTCATTTTTACAATTCTTTTTATTTCATATGGATCAACGCTCCAAACTGGATCGGTTGCCCTGATGCGAGTGTCCCTTCTGCTTCCCCCGGTAAATAAAGGTACCTTACTTTTAAAACCAAACGGTATAGTTTGCTGGATAAAACCAGAGTCTTCCGCAACATTTATTGTTTGTTTTTGATTGCTTGTACTGGTTTTAGCCCTTTAAATTCTTCATTATTCATTGCGCGCAAAACTGAGGGCAGTCTTCTAACCATTCTGTGTTGCGAAAATTGTCAATAAGCTCTCTGTGATACTGTAGGAAAAAAGTCTTTCAGCTAACTGTTTGTTAAAGTTTTCAACTAAAGCCTGTGATCTGTGAACTCCTGGAATGCCTCTTTATTGGTAACTTCTATGTTTCAACAATAATTGATTCACTTGACCTTTAAATTCTTTTCCATCATCAACTTGAATCATGCGAGGATAAGTTAAAGGGCCTCGTTGATATATCAGTTGTATGGCAACAGCAACAGCAGAAGCACTCTTTTGTGTTAAGGTTCGCACTTTGTATCTTGAAGCTATGTCAATGACGTGAGTGCGTACTTAAATCTTTTCGTCTAATCGTATCATGGGTAAATATAGAAGATCCATTTGATGGGTGTCGTTCGGTGTTGTATTCACAAAGTGCGGTCTCTGTATTCGTCTAGGCGCAGGTAAATAAATTTGCCAGATTGCTTGTTTAGATAACCATTCTTTTGCTGTTTGTTCACTGACTCCAGCTGCTTGGCTTAGCTTTTTTATTGCTGTTATTCCCTTCCAATATCCTTTTGGCGAATAATAGATTTGTTCATTTTTTATTCAGCCAATATTATGCGCAACAAATAGACAACAGTCATACCAACGACAATAAACGCGATTTCTTGCATCTTTTGTTTTTCTGATGATTGATAAAAGTTGCTGAATTTTGGTGGGGGCAATGTCTCGATTGGTTTGCCTGTTACAAAATAATATTCTTTTTTTGCCTGGTCAACATTTTTAAATGTGTAAGCTGCATGCCCCTGTTTTTTCAGTGTGTTATTAATAAAATCTAACTGCTCAATTCTCTGCTTTTCATAGCGATCTTGTGCTGCAGCTAGTTGCTCCACAGCTTTGTTATGTCTTTTTCTCTCGCCGTCATCCCGTAGTTTACTAAATGCGTAATTACTTCCGCTAAAAGCAAGCGCATTCACCACAGCACCCACCTATCATCATTACGAGTGAAGCCATTTTTTATAAATGTATTTTTTTTACATATTTATATTCTCTGGAATTATTCCTTGCTTAACTAGAAAATCTTTCGTAGCGAACGAAGCTGTAATAATAGCGATTAGCTTTGCTGAATCCTCAAGTCTAGTTTGCCAAGATCTGCCGGTTTTATTTTTAACAGGCTTTTACCAAGCATTGAGTATCCTACACTTAGACCTCCAATAACAGCAGAATAGTATACAAGGTTGGCAATAGTTTTTTTCGGTGCTCATTTTAAAAATACAATAATTATAAATTAATAAAAAAACATGAACAGCGATGATCTGCTAGAGCTACAGAGCGGCCTACACAGTCTTGGGCTTACAAATGAAGAAGTTGATGACCAAGCTATTATGCCCAAAAAGGAAAGGCTGTATTCTTTGGCGGCGTGTGGAAAAACAAAACAGTTCCTCGGAACTGAATTCAGCATAGAACAGGTTCAACAGATGTCGCCACAAGACATTTTAAAGTATCACAATAGGTATGAAGCGCAGCTGGGGTCGGAATGGTAAAAAGTGTGGGGCAAACGGTTCTTAGTTTGTACACTAAACTAGTCAGTAGATTTGCTCCCATTGATTCTGAACCCAAAATCTTACGTATGATTTAACGCAGGATCCAGTTTTAACAAAATCATTAGAGTCTCTAAGCTGCGATCTGTATTACAAATTTGGAACATTGTTATCGCCGCTAATCATGGGATTAATAACTTTTAATCATATAGATTTTATTTCCATTCAAAATGAACGAGTCGGAAAATCAGCAGAACCAGGAAACATTGAATCAGAAAACACTGAATCAGGTAGAGATAGTGACAAGTGAAAAGCTAAAGCATCCTGGGCGTGTTGCAGCAGGAAAAAGAGTAGCAGAGTTAAACAGACAAAGAAAATTAAAGTTACAATCACAGAATATAACTCATAATGAAAACATAACACCGCCAACGCCAAAACAAGTTGATTCAATGCCAGCTCCAAAACAAGAACAAGTTAATTCAAGGTCTACAGCACCAAAGTCTTCATGGAATATTGAACTTAAAACTGTTGCCATTTTTGGCGCCCTTGCTGCTGTTGGGGCGGTTATTACGGTTATAAAATATATAAAGAATGGCGACAAAAACAAAAGCAGTCAAAAAAATCTGAACCACTAAATACAGAAGAAGACAACAGCACGCCAGCACCGCCAACAACAAAAATTCATTTTCATCCATTTCAAATGAATAATATTTTTAATAAAAATAGATCATGGCGGATTATTATTTGTTTAAAATGATGAAGTCAATAAATAAAGACATGGAGTCTATAAAAAACATTTCCATAGACCAAATTGTAATCAATGCGGTTGCTTAGGATGTAAGAACTTCATTAAGATCTATGCTGACCGATCTCACACCAAGGGCGTTAAGCAAGACATCCTCAACGATGACGCGTTTTTGGAGGCGTGTGTTACTATATTAGGCATCTACTATTTAAGATAAAAAAATAGATTGTATTGTTTTTTGTAATTAATAAGATAACTTGAATAAGAAACTTGGTTGTACTTAAAGGACGACTTAATTACAATCTTGAGGTAACTTAATTAAGAACTTAATTAAGAACTTAATCAAGAACTTATTAAGAACTTGAAGTAACTTAATTAAAAACTTAATTAAGAACTTAATTAAGAACTTGAGGATGACTTAAGTAAGAACTTAGAAGTGACTTGAGTGTGTGCATGCGTGGGGTGGGGTGGGTAGGGTGGGGTGGGGGTGGGACGTGCGTGCGTGGGGTGGGGGGTGCGCAGAGTTACCTCCCTTAGTGTCCGCACATAGCAAGTACAGGCAGTACCGTAGCCCTCTTGCTACTATAATAGGCGTTCACCCCATGAACGGCTATTTATAGTAGCAGTCAGCAAGGCTAATTTTACCGCGGTCCTACTGCTGCTAAATAAGGCGTTCACGGCATGAACGGCTATTTATAGCAAGGCGGGTTTTACTGCAGTCCTCTTGCTACTAAAATAAGGCGTTCACAGCATGAACGGCTATTTATAGCAAGTCGGATTTTACCGCAGCCCTCTTGCTACTAAAATAAGGCGTTCACAGCATGAACGGCTATTTATAGTAGCAGTCAGCAAGGCTAATTTTACCGCAGGGTGCCTCCCACAACAAAAGTTTCATTATACTTGGAGATAGTGCTGGCTACCACTACTCCTCTCCTTACTGGTAGATGTACTAAGGTCTGCCTAACCCTATCTAGTTTGTTTGCCAGAACATTCTAAAATCGCTATTCAGTTGCATAAGTTAATGATAGTTTGACGTTTGCTACACAGTTCATTTATACTGATTCCTAGCTTGTGAAATTTAGGATAGTTATAAAAACACACAGAAAGTTGAATAAGTTTTCTAGCATGTTCACCTGCGTCTTGAAAAATGAATGCCATGTTTGTAGCGTTTTTGTTTTTTAAACATGACTTGAGCTGTTTCAAGCCAGCGCCCAACAATTAACGCGTGATGGATTGTTTTGTTTTGGGCCGACTTTCAACAATGCAGCGCCATTTATTAATAGTCAAACACGAAATTGAAACCGGCTACATCTTGTTCAGCAATATTTCTTTCATTTCCGTGAACCAACAAACCTTTAAGATAGTCGTTCATTTCCAAAGCGGGCCGGTTCACTTTTTTCCTTTCCAAAAAGCAATGCTTCTTTCGGTTTAAACTGGTAGAGAACATGCTTCACCTAATTCTTTTCGACAGATACTCTAACATACAGTTAAAGTAAAACTTGTGGTCTTCAATAGCACAAACCTGTTCTTCAGTAAACATGTTAGCCATTTTAAAATAGCACAACCAAGCACAGTAGAGAGCACAGTAAACGCGTCCTGCTCGTCCGGCAGTCATGGAAGAATGATGAAACCGGTGTTGGTTAACCTGGTCATGTGAGCGCCGTAAGCCCTTCACTTAATTGTAACCCCCGCTGATGGCCGGGCTGTGACATCGGCCCATCGCGTGTCACGTGGCAGCCTCAATGTAGTATTGTCAACGTGGCAGCCTAGAACATTAGCTGATGCAATATGTTGCAAGGGCGCCGCAAGCTAGCTCGCGAGGCGTGTTTTATTGATTTTTTGGCCACATGGGGAGACACACAGTTTGTAAACGGATCGCTCAGCCTGCTGACTTACTGCGCCGTTATAATTGTGTTGTCTTGGTCTTGCAAAAAAGGTGACAGACAACCAACTGGTAGTACAGACTGTTTGAGGAACGCAGACACTATTTATTATAGATGACTGTTCAGCAGAAAGAGACATAGTTAAAAAGAGAAACACTTTGTCGAAACTAGCTTCTCAGTGGGAAGACATGCTGGGATAAGTGTGTGGATTTTATGCCAAAAATATAACTCAGTTTTAAAAGACTTAGAGAACAGTTAAAGACTGTAGTTTTATTTCACATGAAAGACAGAGATGCATTTGATGAATGTTTGCGTGAAAATGATGTTATTGAAAATGATCAAGAAAAACATAGGATTAAGCAAAAACTGAAATCTGAAAAGTTTTGTAAATTAGTATTAAAAACGGATAATCCTACACAGTATGTTTGTTTGTAGGGTCGTTATTTTTTGGTTATTGAAGTCTTACTTGTCAGAGAACAGGAAAATGCGGCTTCTAGGTCACTTTCGCCTGAAAACTGGTTGAGGGCGAAAGTGAGTTAGAAGCTGCTGAATGGGTAAAATACGAATGGCTGGTGGCCGGCTAGAACTGTTTTTTTTTTCCGCACGACAATGAGAGAACTCTTTAGGTTTGGATGATCGAAAGAGTTTTGTTATATCTGTGTTTTCCACCTCCTGCCAAGGTCTCTGACAAACATGAGAACAGGGAACACGGGGCAGGTCGCCGCTCGAACCGGTAAGACCGGTTGAGAGCGGGTGACTTGCCCGTTTTCCCTGTTCTTCCCCATTCCTATCCGCTTTACTAATTTAAAATATATATCAAAAACATATTACCAACTTAAAAACATGGAAGGAGGGCCAAAAGGAAGTAATATGCAAGAATGTAAAAAGGTAGTTAAAGCAATTAGAGTAGGACGAGGCGAGAAAAGAACAATGAAAGTGGTGGAGTAAGACAGAGAAAAGGGACAGACAGAGTACAAAGAGAAAGGGGGGGGGGGGGGGGAGAAAGGACCGAGAGCAGAGAAAAATGAAGGGGGGGTGGGGGGGGGAAGAAAAAAGAGAAAGAGAGAGAAAAAAAGAGCGAGAGAACGAAAAGAAATACCAAAGAGAGAAAGAAAAGAGAGAGAGAGGGAAAAGCAAATAAGAAGAGGAAAAAAACATTACTTATTTACTTTCCTCACGCTTACAATCTTGACCACAGCAAAGTGTACAAGGCAAAGCAATATGACAGATAAGGGTCTAATCCAATTCCTGAAAAGACAAAAAAGGGGGAAAGGGTGGGGGGAGGAAGTGGGGTGGAATGGGAATGCATGGTGAAGCGGTGCAGATGGGTGAAGAGAAGAGAGAGAGAGAGAGAGAGAGAAGAGAAGGAGAGTGAGTGGTAGGAGGAAGAGAGGAAAGAATCGAGAGAGAGAGGAGGAGAGAAGAGAGAAGAGAGAGAGGAGAGAGAAGAGAGAGAGAGAGGGAGAGAGAAGAAGACAAGACATTGACGACAACAACAGAAGAGAAAACAAGCGAAGGAAAGAGGGAAAGGAGGGGAGAATGGAGAGAGAGAAGAAAAAAGTAAGAAAGAGAAGAAAACAAAAGAGAAGACGAAAAAAAGAGGGGTGGGAGGGGAAATGAAAAAGAAGAACAGAGAAACAGAAAGAGAGACAAGAAGAAAGAAAAGAAAGAAAAGAAGGGGGGGGTGGGGGGGTGGTAGAGGAAGAGAGGAGAGAAAAAGAGAGAAGAGAGAGAGTGAGAGGAGAGCGAGAAAGTAAGAGAGAGGAGAAGGAGAAAGAAGGTGTGTGTGGGGGGTGTGTGTGGTGTGTGTGGTGTTGTGTGAGTGTGTGGTGAGAGGAGAGAGAAGAAGAAGAGAAGAGAGAGAGAAGAGAGAGAGAAGAGAAAAACAACAGACAGACGACAGAACAGACAGACAACAGACAGAGAAAGCGAGAGTGTGGGGGGGGGGGGGGGGGGGGGGGGGTATGAAAGGAAGATAAGAGGGAGGAGGAGCATTTCCCCCACTGTATAAAAAAGCATTTCACACACATTTATGTGCAATGGTATACAACATGTGTTGTTGCTTTCTTCAGCACGAAATACTCGATCCTTTCCTTGCAAGAATTTAATCTTTCTGCGATTTAGCCTACAAAAATAGTACCAAATTGTCCTGCCATACAATTCCAATTGTAAAAAGTTTTTGTTTTTTTTTCCTTTCACTGTTTCAATGGGCATATTGATAGGAACGGAAATAATCAGGGTCCTTTGGGTGGGGAATGAGTTTACATGGTGGGCAACCATACTTTTGCTAGTTTTGGCGTGTTTTGCGTCACTTTTATGATTAGCCCATCTCAATTTCAAGTTCACCCGTGGATCCCACGTACCACTGATCAGGATGAAGACTACATCTGATGACATATATTACGTTAGGTGTTGTACAATTAGGTGTTGTGAAATTTTCCACCGCCGGCCATCCCAAACGGCGATTTCAGTTTCATTTGAATCAACAGCATGTCTACAGGTGTCACATTTTTTAAACTGCATTTGAAAAAACCAGAACATTTTTTGGGGCCATGTTGGACAAACTGCCCTTGGGATTGTTGATTTAATATTTCACCTAGATTGTCAAATCTTCTATTGGCAGCTATTAGGTTTTAACGGGAAAAAGTCCTTATTGCTGGGGTTTGAATATAAGAGATAAAGGGTTCTCTTTATAATATTAAACTTGGATGGAGCTCGAGGGTCAAACTTAGTGACCCATGAAATTTTTTTTATTCCCCTTTTTTTCTGGGTTGGTAAAGGGAAATCTTATTCCGTGACTTAGAGCTCCCTTTGTGAGATCTGCAAAAGCCTTACTATACTGCCAGCCTGACAAGGTGAGATACTTTGCGTTTTCCCTTTTGACTCCTTTTTCAGAATTTTCGTCATTACTTACCAGCATCCTGAGTCTTGTACCAATTCCTACTGCAAGGCCTCTAAATACTAAAATTTGGGTGACAAGAGGAGGGGTAGATAACTGTTACAATTCTTCGAAAAAAACGTCAGTTCAATGAATCCCGAATCCGTAATGTGGACCCTAAGATCAAATATTCACCCTTTTTTTCCCCTGAGAAACTGTCCACTAATACCAGGGTGCAGAGTGTGTAAATGGGCCCTTTGAATCTGTCTACATCCCTGTCATCCAGCAAAACAGCAATACCATCATCTCTAAAGCGACCCAGTCAAGGTGCTCAATAAGTGACTGCTTTTCATTTGGGAAAAAGGAAGATATGAGAGGAACCGGAGACTCACTTACAAGTCCCCGGGTCCAATTCCCCCATACAAATGTCCACAAAATGGCACGCATACAAGGTCCCATCGCTGTGCCATGATGGGACAGCGATCAAAGTTTCCCCATCACTGTCCAATATGCACAAGTGTTGTTGTCTAGCGCCAATTTAAGGCTCTCAACAAAAACATTTTGTTGAAACATTCAAAGACGAAGGATGATCACTTAGCATTTTGGCTACAGCGGGTACACCATGGAGTTGTCTACGCTAGATAGAGGGCAACCACATCACACACAGCAAAGACCCAACCGACAGAAACCTGCAAAATAGTTAAACTGTGGGCTGATAAGTGGCTGAAAAAGGGAGAAATTAACAAAGATATCCACTCATTTGTTACCAACATAGCCACATCACACCCTGCCAAATGCAAACCTTTAATTAAAACCCATATGTCCCGTCCCTACCCATATAGGTTATTGTTATCAGGATGTGGCACGTCGGTACAACCTTGTCAAAATTCATCCCGGTGCCCCATCAGCCACCTAACTAATTAAATCCTTTACCAAATTATGGACTCTAAAGAGTCCTTCAAAAGGTAGATACCATTAACAGTTGTATAGCCCCCTTCTACCGTCGGCCACTTTGCTGTGTTGATGTGGTTGCCCTCTACCCTAGCGTAGACAACCCATGGGTGTACCTGCTGTACCCAAAAATGCTAAGTGATCATCCTTCGTCTTTGAATGTTTCAACAAAATGGTGTTGTTGAGGGCCTTAAATTGGCGCTAGACAACAACCCCTTTTGCATATATGGACAGTGATGGGGAAACTTTGATCGCTGTCCCCAATCATGGCACAGCGATGGGACCCTTTTTATGCGTGCCATTTTGTGACATTTTTTGGGGGGAATTGGACCGAGACTGTATCTCCGGTTCCTCTCATATCTTCTCCCTTTTCCCAAAGAAAAGCAAATCACTATTGAGCACCTTGACTGGAGTCGCTTTAGAGATGATGGTATTGCTGTTTTGCGGGTACAGGAAAGTAGACAGATCAAGGCCCATTTTTCACACTCTGCACCCTGGTATTAGCTGGACAGTTTCTCAGGGGAAAAAGCTGAAAATTTGGATCTTAGGGTCCACATTACTGATTCGGGATTCATTGAAACTGACTGTTTTCGAAGAATTGTAACAGTTATCTACCCCCCCCTCTTGTCACCCAAATCAGTATTTAGAGGCCTTGCAGTAGGAATTGGTACAAGACTCAGGATCTGGTAAGTAATGACGAGATTCTGAAAAGAGAGTCAAAGAATACGCAAAGTATCTCACCTTTTCAGGCTGACAGTATAGTAAGGCTTTTGCAGATCTCACAAAGGGAGCATCTAAGTCACGGAATAAGACCTTCACCAACCCAGAAAAAAGGAGAATAAAAAGATTGCATGGTCACTAAGTTTGACCCTCGAGCTCCAAACCAAGTTTAATATTAAAAAAGAAGAACCTTCATCTCTTATATTCAAACCCCAGCAATAAGGACTTTTTCCCCCGTAAAACCAAATAACTGCCAATAGAAGATTAACAATCTAGGTGTAATATGTAAACCAACAATCCCAAACAGTTTGTCCAACATGGCCCCAAACAATGTTCTGGTTTTTTCAAATGCAGTAAAAAGTGTGACACCTGTAGACATGCAGTGATTCAAATGAACTGAAATCGCCGTGGGATGGGCCCGGGGGTGGAAAAATTTACCAACACCTAACTTGTACAACACCTAACGTAATATATGTCATCAGATGTAGTCTTCATCCTGATCAGTGGTACGTGGGATCCCGGTGAACTTGAAATTGAATGGGCTAACATAAAAGTGATACAAATCACGCCAAAACTAGCAAATGTATGGTTGCCCACCATGTAAACCATGTCCCCACCCAAAGGACCCTGATATTCCGTCCTATCAATATGCCCCATTGAAACAGTGAAAGACGAAACAAAACTTTTACAAAGGGAATGTACTGGCAGGGCAATCTTGGTACTATTTTTGTAGGACTAAATCGCAGAAAAGACTTAAATTCTTGCATCAGGAAAAGGATCGAGTATTCCCTGCTGAAAGAAAGACAACAACACTGTGTGTATTACCATTACTGCACATACCTGTGTGTGAAAATGCCTTCTTCTATACCAGTGGGGGAAATGCCTCCTCCTCCCTCTTATCTTACCCTTTCATAAACCCCCCCCCCCCCCACACACCACTTCGCTTTCTCTGTCTGTCTGTCTGTTTTGTCCTCTCTCTCTCTCTCTCCCCTCCTTCTCCTCTCTCTCTCTCTCCCCTCTCTCCTCTCTCTCTCTCTCTCCATCACACACACACACACACACACAACACACAAAACACACACACACACACACACCACACAACACACACACACACACACACACACGCACACACACACACACACACACACTCTCTTCCTCTCTCTCTCTCTCCTCTCTCTCTTATCTTTCTTATTCTCCCCTCTCTCTCTCTCTCCCCTCTCTTTTCTCTCTCTCTCTCTCTCTCTCTCTCTCTTCCTCTATCTTTTTCTTAAACCCCCTTTCTCCATCCACCCCCCCCTTTTTTTCGTGTTCTTTTTCTTTTCTGTCCCTTTTCCCCCTCGCTGTTTTGTCTGTCATCTGTTTGGGCTTCTGTTTGTTTTAATTTTTTTTCCCCCCCCCCCACCCACCTCTCCTTTCTTTTTGTCTCTCTTTTTTGTTTCTCTCTCTCTTTCTTACCCTTTTGTACTCCCCTTCCTCTCTCTCCTCTCTTCTCTCTCTCTTTTCTCCCCTCCTCTCTCTCCTCCTCTTTCTCCCCTTTTCTCTTCTCTCATTCTACCCCCCTCTTTTCCCCTCCCTTTCGTTTCTGTCTCCCGTTTCTCTCTCTCGTCTGTTTGTCGTCATATGTCCTGTCTGTCTTCCTTTCTCTCTCCCTCTCTCTCTCTCTCTTCCTTCTCTCCCCTCTCGATCTCTTTCCGTCTCTTCCTCCCTCTCTCACTCCCCACTCTCTCTCTCTCTCTCTCTCTCTCTCTCTCCTTCTCCTCTCTCTCTCTCTCCTCTTCTCTTTCCCTTCATCCCCCATCTGCCCGCTATCACTATTGCATTCCCTACTTCCCCCCCCACCTTCCCTCCCCCCCCCCACCTCCTTTCCCCTCTCCCTTTTTGTCTTTTCTACAGTGAATTGAGTTTGGACCACTATTATTATTCCATATTTGCTTTGCCTTGTACAAATTCTGCCTGTGGTCAAGATTGTAGCAGCTGAGAAAATTTAAAAAATTAAGTGTTTGTTTTCCTCATTCTTATTTTGCTTTTCCTCTCTCCCTCTCTCTCTCCTCTCTCCTCTCTTCTCTCTCTCCTCTCTCCTCCTCCTCCTCTCTCTCTCCTCTCTCTCTCTTGGTATTTCTTTTCTGTTTTTTCTCGCTCTTTTTTTTCTCTCTCTTTTTTCTTTCTTTCTTCCCCCACAACCCCTCCCTTTCTTTTTCTCTGCCTCCTCTGTCCTTTCTCCCCCCTCTTTCCCCCTCCCCCCTCTTTCCTCTTTTGCTCACTCTCTGTCTGTCCCCTTTTCCTCTGTCTTACTCCCACTCACCCCTCATTGTCTCTTTTTCTTCTGCCTCTCCTCACTTTTAAATTTCTTAACCTATCCATTATTACTTCTTTCCGATATTACATTTCCTTTTGGCCCCCCACTTCCCTGTATTTTAAGTGGTATAATGTTTTATGATATCCCTATTTTAAATTAGTAAAGCGGATAGGAATGGGGTTTCACTACCTCTACAATGTTAAATTTATTGGAAGCATATATGTGTGCATATGTGTTATGGATGCCCTATGTATGTTGTGTATGTTTATGTGTGTGGTAGATAAAGTATGTTTATATATGTATTTATATGTATAAATATAATATGTATGTATTAATCCGTGTGTGTGTGTGTGTGTTTGTGTGTGTCTTAGACATAGATTACAAGTAGGTAAAGTGATTTATCTTTACTTTTGGGATTTGTTGTGTTTTCTTGTGAGTTGTTTTTCGATAATGCAGAGATCCTGATGAAGCCCTTTACAAGGCGAAAATTTTAAAAATAAAGAAGGAAAACACTTGAGTGGACGACTCTTGATTTTATATATGATAGATAGAAGATGATAAAGATAATAGATAATAATGATATATGTGTTGTGTGTGTGTGTTTGTTGTTGTGTGTGTGTGTGTGTGTGTTGTGTGTGTGTGTGTTGTGTGTGTGTGTGTGTGTGTGTTTGTGTGTTGTGTGGTGTGGTGTGTATTGAATTATAACAAGCTTTCTCTTTATGTCTTAGATTAAAATGGGGGATGCATTATATCTGCATGGTGACAATTCTGCTAACTAACGTATGTGCTTGAGTGGAAAATAAAATAACTCTTCTCGAAATGAGCCATTTCCCGCAAGCTTATAGTCTCCAAAGGGGAGACAAATCTCCAATAGGAGGAACTCACTAACTTTTAACTCCTGGTCAGATACCGACATTTCGAAACCTGAATGTTTCTCCTCAGTGACCGCGGAAAGTGGTAAATTTGACTCATCTGCCTTTTCGATTTTTAAGAAGAATGCTATCCCAGAACCGTAGTATGTTTGTTGAGTTTTCAAAAAACACAACCAAAGGTGCCACCAAAGAAGCAAACGAAAATCATGAAAGAGCAAAACATGCTACATTTCTTATGAAAAGTAGAAAATATAAAAAGTTAACCTCTTAAGACACAAGTGCTGAGGGCCAGTCCTTGGAATGAATCCACAAGGGACTAAATTACAACAAACTAATAAATTCCAAGGATAAGTACCGAGCACCATTCCAGCAACTTACAGAGCAGCTTGGTGTTGCAATGACTGCAAGAACTATTCAATTATAAACAAAGCTTGCTCTTATGTCTTAGATTGAAGAAATAGGGGAAGATAAGCATTCATTATCTGCAGTGGTAGATAATTCTGCCTAACTAACAGTATGTGCTTGAGTGGGAAAAATAAAATAAATGCTTCTCGAAATGAGTCTTCAGCAAGTCTCCAAGACGTAAAAAATTGTTGGCCTGTGTTTATTTTCCACCACTTCTTAATTGTTCGTCATTATATTGTTTGGTCAATCAGTGGAAGACTGCATGTCTTAGGACATCCAAGTAAAGCTTTTTCTGCACAATTCTTAGCTGCTGACAATGCTTGGGTTATTGAACAGCAGAGCTGACCACTCAGACTGTTCCATATCTCCTGATCTCACTTGCATCCTTGAATGGGTCCTCAAGCATACGCTTAAAGATTGTCCCCTACATTTTATGCTGTTTGCATAATGTTTATAGTTTTTCAGCAGCTTTGTTCCTCTCCACATTTCTGTGTGTGTGTGGTTTTTTTTTTTTTTTTTTTTTTTTTTTAACTATCACTCGCTGGGTCATTTGGCGTGCTGTTGGATTTTTTAACCCTAGGTGGCGAGAACACCACAGAACAGTGGTGTGTCTCTATTTGACGCCAAGAACACAGACACAATCAGCCGTGTCTCCCTGATGAGTACGATCAAGCGGATGAAAAGGCCTAGAAGCGGGCAATATAAGTAGATCTCCCTTCAAGAAAGATTACGATGGTACCTTTATACAGGTAGTGAAAGGTTTTCACATTAATTACATATTTTCTTAAATATATGTTCCGTTTGTTTCGTCTTCAATACCCTCCACCCCAAGTTTTTTGAAAGTTCAAATCTTTGCCAATTGTTACTATAATGAAGGAGAAATTGTTAGCGTGCACTTGTTCTACCCCACTACTTAATTGTTCAGCATTATATTGTTTGGGTAATCAGTGGGAAATTACATCTGTTAGGATATCCAAGTAAAGGTTGATCTGCAGAATTCTGAGCTGCTGACAATGCTTGGGTTATTGAATAGCAGAGCTGACCACTCAGACTGTTCCATATCTTTTGATCTCTTGTGCATCCTTGAATGGGTCCTCAGGCACAGGCTCAAAGATTGTTCCCTACAATTTATACTGTTTGCATAATGTTTCTAGTTGGGGGTTTTTTTCAGCAACGATTTTCCTCTCCACGCTTTCGTTTTTTCCTTCGTTTTACTACCTACAGCCTGCACGTGTTTTCCCCCACTACTTGGTTGTTCAGCATTATATTGTTTAGGTAATCAGTGGGATATTACATCTCTTAGGAAATCCAAGTAGAGGTTGTTCTGTGCAGTTTTTGAGCTGCTGACAATGCTTGGGTTATTGAACAACAGAGCTGACCACTCAGACTGTTCCGTATCTTCTGATCTCCCTTGCATCTTTGAATGGGTCCTCAAGCGTAGGCTCAAAGATTGTCCTCTACGTTTTATGCTGTTTGCATAATGTTTTTAGTTTTCAGCAGATTTGTTTTATCTTCATGCTTTCGGTTTTTTGTTTGTTTGTTTGTTTTTTACTACCCCTCGCTGGTTGCTTTGTGGGTGCTGTTAAATTCTTTTTGAATCCTTGGTGGTGAGGAGAATACCACAGAATTATGCACTGCAGTGTGTCTCTATTTGACGCCAAAAGCATAGGCACAATCAGCTGATGAATCTGATCCAGCGAACGAAAGGCCTAGGAGCAGGCAATATGAATAGATCTGCCTTTGAGAGGTTTTACGATGGTTTCTTCATGCAGCTAGTGAAGGGTCTTCTTATTGATGATATATTTTCTTGATATCATGTTCATACTTTCTACACCTTCCCCCCCCCCCCCCCCCCCCCCCCCCCCTTATCTTAAGTTCACATCTTTGCCAAGTCATTACTATGATGATAAAAGAATTGTTAGCCTGCACTTGTTTTTTCCCCTGTACTTAGTTGTTCAGCATTTTATTATTTGGGTAATTAGTGGGAGATTGCATCTCTTAGGAGATCCAAGTAGAGATTGTTCTGTACAGTTCTGAGCTGCTGACAATGCTTGGGTTA
>JAFLJL010017889.1:15000-77500 GCA_018398815.1 Conus ventricosus | reverse complement strand
TATATAATATATATATATATATATATATATATATATCTGGTAATATATTTTCCGGCTTTTCTTTTGAAAAAGTGCTCAACCATGCGGGAGCAGCTAAAATAATGATTAAAAGTAAATCTTAAAACCCGGGATAACAAACTTGTTTCGAGGTCCTTCCTCTCTTCAGATCCCGTGCCAATCCCCTGCTACTGTATGTATATATATGTTTTGGATTGTGAACTGTGGTCCAGTTGGGTTGTGTTGCACGTGTTGTGCAAGGAGGGTCCTGTTAAGGTTGTGAGGCTTCTTTATTGAGTATTATTGTATGAGGGGTCCTATCAGGGTTGCTATTTTATACTTGTTGATAAAATTTCCTTTTGTGCTGCAACTGTCTACGATTTCAACTCTTGTGTTCAATGTTGCCATACTAGGTTTGCATAGAATCATCCACTTTTCTGTTGTGCACAAAATTACATCTCTTTGTGCTATTATTGTATGCTGCTGCTTTTCTGATTATTTTCCATGAGATGTTAAAATCTGTATTTGTTTTCTTAAGATCCATATATGTTTTACTTAATTCTGTTTGGTGTTTGTATTTTTCATACTTGAAAGATTGCTTGTGATTGGCGTACCTAGCTTTGAATTTGTTTTTTGTAATCCCTATGTATGTCTCTTTGCTGCTTTTCGTTGTCACAGTGGCTTGGTATACGATGTTATCAGAGAGACATTGGTTGTTCAGAGGGCATTGCTCTTTGATTGTGCAGTTGCAAGTTTTCCGTTTGTCACCTCGTTTTGACGTTGGTTTTCTTTTTGTTTGAAGCATCAATTTTTTGTTTAAGATTTGGCATACAAGAATAAGATAGTTTGATAGTGTTCCTATTGAATATTTTGAAAAGTTAATGGTCTTTCTGGAACGATTCTGTTAATATTTTGAAGAATTCTTTGCCAATGTTGGTTTTCACTCTACCATCATATGGTGGGTTATACCAGGTTATTTTCCTCTTTCAATTTTTCTTCCTGCTTCAGTGGTACTTTCAGGTTCATATTTCAACTTGTAGTTGTGTCCACTTTTCAACAGTGCTTCTTGGTTAGTCTGTTGCTGCATCGTTGAATATTTCTTCATTGCAGGAAAGGTTGGATAACCTCTTGTTTATCCCTTGTGGTATAGTTTTTATGATTGTTGGTGGGTGGTTACTCATGGAATTTACTATAATGGTGTATCATTGGCTTTTTTGTATGGTCTGTATTGGTTTGTGTTTAAATCTAATGTTACATCCAAGTAGTTGACTACTTTTTTTGTTGGCTTCTATTGTAATTTTTAAGTTGTGATTTTGGAACAAAATATTAACAGAATCGTTCAAGAAAGACTATTAAACTTTTCAAAATATTCAATAGGAACACTATCAAACTATCTTATTCTTGTACGCCAAATCTTAAAAAAAATAATTGATGCTTCAAACAAAAAGAAAACCAACGTCAAAAACGAGGGAGACAAACGAAAACTTGCAACTGCACAATCAAAGAGCAATGCCTCTGAACAACCAATGTCTCTCTGATAACATCGTATACCAAGCCACTGTGACAACGAAAAGCAGCACAGAGACATACATAGGGATTACAGAAAATAAAATTCAAAGCTAGGTACGCCAATCACAAGCAATCTTTCAAGTATGAAAAATACAAACACCAAACAGAATTAAGTAAACATGTATGGGATCTTAAGAAAACAAATACAGATTTTAACATCACATGGAAAATAATCAGAAAAGCAGCAGCATACAATAATAGCACAAAGAGATGTAATTTGTGCACAACAGAAAAGTGGATGATTCTATGCAAACCTAGTATGGCAACATTGAACACAAGAGATGAAATCGTAGACAGTTGCAGGCACAAAAGGAAATTTTTATCAACAAGTATAAAATAGCAACCCTGATAGGACCCCTCATACAATAATACTCAATAAAGAAAGCCTCACAACCTTAACAGGGCCCCCCTTGCACAACACGTGCAACACAACCCAACTGGACCACAGTTCACAATCCAAAACATATATATACAATTGAGGTCAGTAGCAGGGGATTGGCACGGGATCTGAAGAGAGGAAGGACCTCGAAACAAGTTTGTTATCCCGGTTTTAAGATTTACTTTTAATCATTTTATATATATATATATATATATTATATATATATTTATATATATATATATATATATATATATATATATCTGTCTGTGTGTGTGTTGTGTGTGTGTGTGTGTGTGTGTGTGTGTGTGTGTGTGTGTGTGTGTGTGTGTGTGTGTGTGTGTGTGTGTGTGTTTTGTTGTGTTCTTCTTCTTCTTTTCTTCTCATTTTTCTTCTCTTTCTTCTTCTTCTTCCTCTTCTTCTTCTTTTTAAACGCTGTTGCCTTCTTGTTGTGCCCACATGTCTGTAACTAGTTGTTAGTTAAAGAGGGACGTTTGAAATTGTCGTGCCAGAGCGTGACGTAGCATTTACCCTTGAACAGACACGTGTGGGAAACCAAATTTCGTTCAGGACCCACATGGCTGCAAGAGAGACTAAGTGTACACTGAACTCGTTCAAAGCGCGCTCAAGAGCTGATGCACAGTTTGCACACTATGATAACTCTTGAGCTACATTTGCATAACAGGAATTCCAAGTGCTGAATAATACTATGCTTTTTGGTAATCAGCTAATATCACACACACACACACACGCACACACCACACACACACACACACACACACACACACACCACACACACACACACACACACACACACACACACACGCGCGCGCGCGCGCGCACGTAGGAAAGCAGAATTTACCTTGTTTAAGCCACATTTTTCCGTGGTGTAGGGACACGGAGTCTCGTCTTCAGACTTCGAGCACTGAGGAATCAGGTCACAAGGAAAGTGGCTGACCAAGGTAGGCCACACAGATGATGAACAGTTCCACTTTGACCCTGACCCGGGTACCTGTCTTGGTTTCAGATTGTCCGAATGAAATGAAAACAGAGCTCTGAATCCAAATTGCTGCTTGCAAAAGTTATTCCTTATAAGATAGATAGACAGGGGGTTAGTATCGCTGTCAGCGACCGTCCTGGTGGGAAAAAGAAAAGCTTGGGGAAGTGTTCTATGTCGGTTAGCAGGTGTACAACACAGAGACCCACACTGACCAGGAAAGGCGTACAAAGGATTACGTCCTAAGTTTCTTTTGAGGAAACTGAAAAAGATGATGTTACCAGGGGGTGGAGTTATGGTGACGCAGCTTCTTATTCGCTGTGAAAACGTGGAAACACCGTCCTTGCCTGGCGTCTGTACAAAACCTGCAAAGCAAGAATGTCCCGTCATCGTGTGGATAAGGAAATTCTTCTGCTACGCATATTGACTACAGGCATTTAGATTACTTCTCCTCCCTACGTCATTGTCTTAACCTAACCCCATCCCCCAGTACCGTCCGCCTCGTGTCCTGTGTGTTCCCTGTCAATGTTGACCGTATTCAAATCTGTGCGGTAGCAACACGCGCTAGAAGCCAGTCAGGTGACTCCATTTTCATGGAAATGAATGTTGAGCGCTCATTGGTTTCCGAGTGCACAGTGCTCTCTTTAATGTCTGTCTGCTTAGCCAAGAGGTTTACAACGATAAGTTAGCGTAAATGCAAAAACTATTACAAGACGTTTGAAACTCCCTTTCACCTCAGTGTAGTGCATTTTACTGGGTCGGCGTGAACGCTGTCTTCCACGATGGCTAAGTGATTTGACTTAACTGTTTAAGGCTAAAAGCATTTCGACCGTAGTCACAAATCCTTCCATGGGTAAACACTACTGATTCATACACTGGGCAGTTTGGCATTTGACAATACACTCGATCGCGTGTGCGTGTGCGTGTGTGGTGTGTGTGTGTGTGTGTGTGTGTGTGTGTGTGTGTGTGTGTGTGTGTGTGTGTGTGTGTGTGTGTGTGTGTGTGTGTGTGTGTATGTGTGTGTGAGCGTGCGCCGTAGTTAAAATCCATTAATTTTACATGCTGTTAGACAATAGCGATGGAATAAAGATGGAATGAAAAAAGGGCACAAGCGTGCGATGTGAAAAGTCTCTAGTGTTTAGTGAGGGCCATAAAGACATAATGATCGTGCCTGTTTGTGTGTATGTGCGTTTTTATGTTCGCACGCACGTGTATGTGTGTGTGTTTGTGAAGGCTCTCTCTCTCTCTCTCTCTCTCTCTCTTCTCTCTCTCTCTCTCTCTCTCTCTCTCTCTCTCTCTCTTCTCTCTCTCTCTCTCTCTCTCTCTCTGTATGTATGTATGTGCGTGTGTGTGTGTGTGTGTGGTGTGTGTGTGTGTGTGTGTGTGTGTTGTGTGTTGTGTGTGTGTGTGTGTTTCTGTTTGTCCATGTGTCTGTGTGTCTTTGGGTTGTTGTTTTAGTAGTTGATGTTCTTACCGTTACTCTAGTAGCTGTTTGCTGTTGGATTGTTGCAAATGATATTGAATCAACTGGGCAAAGGAATACAGAATGATTGATGATGTCCGATCTGATTACATTTAAGAATAAGAGGAAATACTTTAGAAGGAAAAATGTACTCACCTGGGAGACAGACAAATAAATAACTTTAAGCCTGGGACTTTCCGAGGTGCGAACAGCTTTGAAAGAGAAAGAGAAGGATGATTCGTCTGTTTTGGATAGGTAGATTCGTTCAAATAGGATCGTCAATCGGTTTGTGATACTGTATGCTGTGTAGAGGCATGACACTTTGCAATAATAAAATGCTGAATCAAAACAGTGCCCTTTGTCCTTGTTACAAAATATGATTCTAATCTGGAAGTTCTTATGGCATTCATCAATTTGCAGTCTCACAATTTTGTCCGTTGGAACTTGAAGTCTGACTGTACATACTCCATCCTTTCTCAGCATAGCGGCTTTAAAGAATGCGCGACCCTTGGCACTGGTGATAGCAATGCCTCCAATATTCGAATCGGCAAAACAGGAACTTATATTGTAGGCTGGTACACTTGCTGTGTTTGTCACGTATACATCGTACTTTTCCGATGCATTTCTGAGTGGAGATGGTAGAGTCAGGTTGCCAATATCTCCAGTGGGAGCATTTGCCACACTGTTGTTGTTAACTGTCTGTACTGTTGAAAAAATCTTAAGCATTGAAAGTGTCAGACAACGTAGTATGGTCGTTTCTGGCATTATTGCGTGGTTTCTGTCAGACTGGAATTAAGTATTTAGCACTGCCAGTTGATTACAATTTCATCATAAACTGATTACTTATCTCTTTGTTGGTAGCAATTTCAAAATCAGACTGACTTGTTAAATCAGGTGCCTGATAATTTGTTAGGTCAGGTACCTGATCACAATTCTGTCTGAAACCAACACTCGGTTCTGATACCAGGTCACAATTTCTTTTAAAGTGACTACTTTGTCAGCTGAATAATTCCCATTTCATTGTACAAGTGATTACAAACATTTTCTACATCCACCAACCAATAACCTTGTCAGGAAATACTCACCAGTTAGCATGGCTTCTTGATCTTTACTTCATCTTAAAGTGACTCCGTAGCTGTGGAAATTGATCATCATGTCACCATACATTGATCACCTAGCTGTATTTATTGATACCCAGACTGATCCTTCATTTCTGCTAAATGATGACCATGTTATATGGCCTTTCATTTCCATACCATGACGAACGTGACACCCCCACACCCATCCACTGTTATACCTATCTCTTGTACAAACCGTAACACCCTCTCTCTTTTCTCTCTCTCTCTCTCTCTCTCTCTCTCTCTCTCTCTCTCTCTCTCTCTCTCTCTCTCTCTCTCTATCTCTCTCTCTCTCTCTCTCTCTCTCTTTGCCTCACAAATGGCAACATAGATTTCAAATCTATTAACTCTCAGTCTCTCACCTTTCCCCCTCTACTTAGCCCTCTACCTCACTCACCCTCCTCACAAGTGTCAGGTTGGCTTTAAAGAAAGCTGCCCACACTATGCTCCCCCCCCTCCTTTTCCCTAGGCCTTGCTGAGCTGATAGTGGTACAATGGAAAGGGCATGGTATGGCAACTGCATGGAGTTGGCATAACTACATAGAAACCATCAATGTCCCCCCCTCCCACACCTCTCCTTTCCCATATTCACTACAGGCACGTTGATGGTTGTGTGTGCGGCTCACAAAATACGCAATTATGTTAAACAGCACTTTGTGAGTTAGCCTGGATGCTCTAAATTCAAACCCCAATGGTTGGAAAAAGTGCATTTTCGAATGTGCATATTGTTCCCTTCCACCGTAAGTGGTGGGGGTTGACCAGCCCTCCCCCTCTCCAGTTCTTTGTCTTTAGTGACACGAAGCTAACTGAAGCAGGAAACAGCATAAGTGGTTTAGCTTATAAACGGGGAAACCCATGGTGAACAATCACTGCCTCCACAGACCAGCTGTAGATGGATCAGCCCAGCATAGCCACAAAGTCAACATAGGTACATCAGAGAGAATGAATGTTTATCGACCTACTTTGATCAGGTCTAAGGTTCACTGGTCACCACCAACTAAATCTTGGTTCCTGCCTACCCGTGCACGCCTGGTAGTAAATCCACACCGCAGCCAGCACTTAATCAACAGGTCTGCAAAGAAGTGGATCAGTCACCAGTAACCAGAGTGAGATCAACTATCCTCTCCAACATCAGATAAGTTCTGATAATCCAAGTGGACTGCAACTCAGCGCATCCAGAACTTGACCTCTCTTAGATTAATGATGAAGCAGTGGGAACCAAAATTCAGCCTGTACTGGCTTTGTAAAAATGATTGAATATATCACCCTTGTATACACAAGTAACGTTGATGTGGGAAAGTACACTTAATTTGTGTCAGTTATTTGTTGGTCATTCAGTATTGAGTGTCTCAGTTTCATTCTAATTCTGTCTTTCAGTGCTACAAGTGCTTCTAAAAGTACAAGCCTAGGGAAACGTATCCTTGAGTCACAAGTGAGTATTAAAAATCCTGAGATTTTTGTTGTTGTTATTGTTGTTGCGATGATTAGTACTGGAAAAAAATTGCTCCTTCCATAACTAGTAAGAGATAGGGTGGAGGTAAGATCTTAACATAGCTGTAATAGAGAAAATAATCCAAGTCCTTCCCCCCCCCCCCCCCCCCCCCCCCCCCCGAGGACACACCAACCCACTGCCAATGCTTGCACAGACATGGGAGCAAGAGATATACTACTTGTTTATTATTTGTTTCGTAGTGGAAGTAAGAGCTGCTTTACTTACTTGTTATTTGTTTCGTCTAAAGAGCAAGAGTTTGTCATGTTTGTTGAATCTTATGGGAGCTAGAGTTCCTCTTTTTTTTCTTTTTTTTTCTTTTTTTTCATCATGAGAATGTTATGAGAGTTACTCTACTTGTTTATTATTTACTTCATGAAGATTTGACACTGTCCTCAAAACTGGACTATGTGATCTCTCTCTCTCTCTCTCTCTCTCCTCTCTCTCTCTCTCTCTCTCTCTCTCTCTCTCTCTCTCTCTCTCTCTTCCTTGTTTGCCTCCCTTATCCTGTTCCAGATCGTGGACGGAAACACTTTGGCGGAATTAAAAGAAAACTGAGGAAATGTTTAAAAATCAAAGATTGAGAACTTGTTTGTTTGTGGGTCCCATTTACTTTCCTGTTTGCACAGGGTAAACTGGATTATTGTTATTACTGCCACTGGTTGACTGGGGTTGCTCTTTCTGATTTTTCTGTTTGTTGTTGTTGGTATTTGCAGAATCATAAGTAAAGGTGCTCTTGAAGTCTGGTTATAAACTGGTTGCGGTTTACTTGTGTGGTATACGGGGGATTTGCGGAAATCCCTCAAGGGCTTAGCAATTTTCCGCTTGTTTAAATTGACATGATACAAATCAAAAAAACTCTCGTATTGTTAAGCGTATCTCCTCACGTAAAAGTGCTTTGACATCCTATCAGATGTATTTATGGTCTAGAATTTTATTTCAATGCAGAAAACACCTCACTTGGAGTCAATGTGTTTGTCTGTAAAGAGTGTTTGAACGCATTTCTTTTTATGTCGGATGAGGATTCCAGTTATTCTTGTGCTTGGTTATTTCCCTTCCTACCATTAGACGTATTCCTTGGGTCCACTCCTTAGATAGTAGGGTTTCCTTTTGACACCGTCCGACCTTCCAAATTGCTCTGAAAATGGTCGGTTTGCAATTAACCTCAAATATGTATTTTCATTAACGTGAACCCAATTACAGAATGACCACGTGAAGTCGTCTTAGTCCGAAAGAGCTTATTGTACTGATATGCGCAATTGTGTTACCAAACCTGTGTTTTGTGCTCTACTGTCTGTTTTAGTGGGTGGTACTTGTGGGATTTCTGTTCCTGTCCCCTTCTTTGCTGTTCAGTTTGTCTTATCTGTACGCACATACACACTTCCAAGCATACCGTTTGTTTAATTACATAGTCACAAACACACAGTCTGTGATTTATAGTCACAAGGTGACTTGAACTTTCGGCGAAGTAAGGTGAAGTATGAATCCAGGTACCCACAAGACAAGGCGACATC
Organism: Conus ventricosus; assembly: GCA_018398815.1. NCBI lineage: Eukaryota > Metazoa > Mollusca > Gastropoda > Neogastropoda > Conidae > Conus > Conus ventricosus. The sequence goes on along the minus strand of JAFLJL010017889.1, from coordinate 68,978 downwards.
ATAATGACATCTTTTAGTCATTGCCTGCTGATTTGATGGTCCCGGTTTCTCACTTATTGTCATTGTAGATGGTATGTAGAGTTCGTAGTTTGGGGACCGCGAATTAGAAATTAAAAAAAAAAGAAAAGAAAAAAAAGCACCGTGAGTTTGCACGCACGTGCGTGAATGTGTTAGTGCGTTTGAGCTTGCACACTTGGATGAGTCTATAGGTTATTTTAGACATCCATTGAAAGCGTTTCAAAGCGCAGTTACAGCTTATGTCAAAATAAACAACAGAAGTACCCAGAGGACTGACGAGCATAGTTACATACTGAGAGGCAATGAAAACGCAATCCCCATTTCGTCCCCGAAAAATGTCACCTCAGCCAAAATAATGTGAATTATGCACGAGGCATGCAACCTAGCACGCGTATGTTGTATTGCGACGATCTGTATTGACAGGCACAGTTGGGTTCATGACGTCATGAGTAAACCACTCCAACACATCTTTTACTGATAACTGCAAAACACGTGCAACACAGGCATACTGTGATTGCATGCAAACAGCCCATGACTGTCCCCTATAAAAACACACATTGGCGTTTTACTGACACTCGTACGCACCATGCCGCGGTTAACTACAGACCAGAGAAATCAAGCCCTTGGCATGCTGAGGGCAGGCACTGCTCACATCAGGGCCGCACAACATTTCAATGTACACCCATCAACCATAACCCGTCTTGCGACTCGGCACCAAAACACTGGAAGTGTAAACGACCGTCCACGCCCAGGCGTCCAACGTGTGACGACGGCACGACAGGACCGCTACATTGTCATGCAGCACCTCCGGAATCGTTTCCAGCCAGCTGCACAAACAGCCCGCAACACTATTGGGACTAGAGAAAGACCAATCAGCAGCCGTACCGTGCGTCGGCGTCTGGCAGCAGCAGGGCTACAGGCACGTCGACCATACCAAGGTCAGATCTTAACCCATCGCCATCGACTAGCACGCCAGCGATGGGCTGCCGCAGGTGGCTTTCTGGGGAACAGGGTTTGGGGGAATGTTGTTTTTTCGGATGAATCCCGGTTCAATGTCTCTTTCCCGGATGGCCGTGATCGTGTGTATCGACGTCAGGGTGAACGTTTTGCGCAACCCTGTGTCATTGAGCGAGATCGTTATGGGGGTGGAGGGGTAATGGTCTGGGGTGCCATAAATGCTCAATTTCGATCGGAGCTTGTGTTTGTGCCAGGCAACTTGACGGCAAGGCGTTATATTGACACTGTTCTTGAGCCAGTTCTTCTTCCTCTCTGGAGACAGCATGGTGGCAACAGACTAGTGTTTTAGCAGGACAATGCTCGACCCCACACAGCCGTTCTCACACGAAATTTCCTTCGGGACAGCAATGTGGATGTCATGCAGTGGCCCTCCGTGTCCCCAGACATGAATCCCATTGAACATTTGTGGGACGAACTTGGACGACGTTGTGCAAGGTCAGCAGAATCCCCCAACTACCGTGCTGAGCTCACCCAAGCATTGCAGCATCACTGGAACGTGATACCGATCCGTATCATCCGTCGTTTGTGCGCTTCAATGCCCCGACGTTTGCAAGCTTGTGTTCGTGCTCAAGGGGGACACACCAGATATTGACAGTGTATTCTTTCTGTCGCGCCTAAATGGGCTTCACTTCAGGCGAATGTGCACCTGTTATAGGCAAACTAATGTACAGTGGTCGCACTTTTGTCACACGTATTTGCTTGGATGTGTGTTTGTTTCATTTCAATAAAATTGTCAGTTGACAATGGAATTGCGTTTTCTTTGCCTCTCAGTATATATTTGAAATTAGCTACTGATGGGGGTGATTGATAAGAAAGGGGAAGGGGCAGAGCATCAATGTCAAATTCATGATTGCACACAGGCACGAAAGTAGTACGAAAAGAAAGAAAAAATGCCACCATGAACAGCTACAGTTGTATTGTTTTATACAACTATCTTCATCACTCAGTTGAATGACGTTTTGTTCACCAATTAAACACGTGTCTCACTAATGTTTAAAATCTAAGGCAATATTCAGAACTGATGCTAGCAGCTATTGATATCATATGCACAATTACAATCTATCTTGTTCTTTGACCAATGGTCATTGATACTGTGTTATGTTTGATTTCTGCTTGTTCTGGAGACGTGGAACATTGTCTCGTGCAACGGTCTCTTAAACTGAAAGTTTGTCAATACTACTCTTCGTTGTTGTGATTCTAAAGTGCTGAAGCCGCTTGAATTGATATATGCGCTGCACATGCGTGCGAACACTAGCTGTGCACCAATGACTATGACTATCATCATACTCATCATTATCAACTGAACTAGATGCAGAGAACACAGACGGACAGAGAGCAACACACACACACACCACACACACACACACACACACACACACACACACACACACACACACACACACACACACAACACACACACACACACACACACACACACACACACACACACACACATACACGCACACACACACTCACGCGCACGCGCGCATACACAAATAAACACACACACACACACACACACCACACACACACACACCACACACACACAAACACGCGCGTGCGCGCGCGCGCGCGAACGAATTCATACACAAGCGGATGTACGCGCACACACACACACACACACACACACACACACACACACACACACACACACACACTCGCATGCATTTATATGCACGCGTGCTCACACTAAAGAACGTGCATCATTACCAGCAGTCAAACGCCAAGCGCTAGGATGTCAAAAGGAAAATGTCATAAATCAGTCCCTGTGATATTGGCAGTAAATCATCGGTATGTCTCTCTTCTTTACTAAACACACACACACACACACACACACACACACACACACACACACACACACACACACACACACACACACACACACACACGCGCGTTATGTTTGCTTAAAGGAAAGTTTCGGGTTTTTTTTTTTTTTTTTTTTTTTTGTTGTTGTTGTTGTTTTTTTTTTCTGGCTGTTTTACTTTAGTTGAAATACACTGTGAAGCTGAAACATGTGCACATCTAGGTATAACCCGTGGGCAAAGGTAGCGATGATTCGGCTCCCATCTTGTTTACACACCACATCATTATTACATCACTCGGATTCCTCTCGTACAAGGCCTTAAGGAGATGAATCATCTGCTTTCAATCGGCAACATGACGTGACTTGTAGTATAAATGTAATAGAAAATGGTCTGAAGCATGAAACTTGCGGCAGGCTTTCAAAATTTCCAATTCTTGTTGTGGAAATTTGACTGACCTCCTAAAGACTGTCAGTGATGAGCTTGGCATTATCACCTATGACCTATTCCTGAGTGTGCGTGCGTGCGTGCGTGCGTGCGTGCGTGTGTGTGTGTGTGTGTGTGTGTGTGGTGTGTGTGTGTGTAGTGTGTGTGTGTGTGTGTGTGTGTGTGTGTGTGTGTGTGTGTGTGACTGTGTGTGTGTGTGTGTGTGTGTGTGTGTGTGTGTGTGTATGTGTGGTGCTTTAAAGAGATCCCCAGATTTTTTGCACACGTCATTTGGTAAACAAACGTTACTTTAAACTTAAACGCGTACGAAGCAGAACCAAAGACGTAGATTTCAATCAATCAATGACATAATAACTGGTGAAAACTGAGCTAATTGTAACATGCATAATCAATGCAGTATCACTTCAGCGCTTCAGCCGCCCTGCTCATCTAACGTCCTTGTATTAGAGGTGCTAATCACGTGTAATCAAAGAAACGTTGATTGTCATGTGCATATCTAAGATGTTTTCAATACAAGTTGGCATGGCTAGGAATCACGCAAGTCCTCTCATATGTTCCCAGTTACAGCGCCAGGAGTCCACCCTACAATGTTCTTTAGGCTTCCCACTAAGATCTGCTCAATGATCAGACCTGATAACCCCCACCACCACCACCACCTCCCCCTCCACGGTGACTGTTACTTCAAATCCCATGCCGTCGAACAAGTTCCGATGCACTTCCTTGCGATCAAGCATTTTTTTTTATTTTTTTTTTGTTAGAGCCAGCTGACCTGGTATAGTAATGCAGAGAATCTGCACTTAGATAAGGCAGCATATTTCTGACAAATGACAGACGTGTTATGCTTGAACTGATTTCAGCAAACCAGTAATATCCATGAACTGGAAAGAAGACACTGTATTTTTACCAACGGAAAGATGTTCCTCGTGCCTTTTCAGCTCACTTGTAATAGACGTCAAAACACATTTCTCTGCTGTATCTTTTGAGGTGTGCTGCTGTTCGAACTTTCTTTACAAGATTTGCCACTGTATTGAAAGCAGCATACCAGGATTGCCTTCCAGATTGCCATACTTGACCACATCAGAGAAACAATTTCTCGTACAGCTGTACGTACGTACTTTTCTTTCATTTTATTATGTTTTGTACATGACTCTGAAAACATTTTTTGTGAATGCATCATTTAGGAAGCCTCTCAGCTATTTACCTTGTATACAGCGTTCAAATCGATACAAACCAACAGTTGTTTCAATGTTCATGAGCAAAATCTTTGCAAGATGAAAGTTGTACATCATCACATGGAAAAAAAAAAGCCAGGTTCATTATTACTCGAAATCCTCGAACATTTATTTAGATCGCACACACACACACACACGCATAATATATATATATATATATAATATATATATATATATATATATATATATATATATATATAAATATATATATATATATATATATATATATATATATATATATATAAGACACTAATAAATTCCAAGGATAAGTACCGAGCTCCGAATTATCTACCACTGCAGATATGAATACTTATCTCCCCCTATTTCTTCAATCTAAGACATAAGAGCAAGCTTTGTATATATACAAAGAGTTATATTTCAGTGACTTCCCTTCCTATTGGAGGATGTCTCCCCCTTGGAGAATATAAGCTTGATGAAGGCTCATTTTGAGAAGCATTTATTTTATTTTCCCCATTCACCCACTCAAGCACATACTGTTAGTTAGGCAGAATCATCTACAACTGCAGATATGAATGCGTAACTCCCCCTATTTCTTCAATCTAAGACATAAGAGCAAGCTTTGTTTTAATTGAATATTTCTTGCAGTCATTGCAACACCAAGCTGCTCTGTAAGTTGCTGGAACGGTGCTCGGTACTTATCCTATGAATTTATTAGTTTGTTGTATTTTAGTCCCTTGCGGATTCATTCCAAGAACTGGCCCTCAGCACTTGTGTCTTAGAGGATATCTTTTTATATTTTCTACTTTTCACAAGAAATGTAGCTTGTTTTTGCTTTCATGATTTTCTTTTGCTTCTTAGATGGCACCTTTGGTTGGTTTTTTGAAAACTCAACAAACATACTACGGTATTGCACACCAGCCTTTTCTGGGATTGCATTCTTCTTAAAACTGAAAAAGGCAGAGGAGTCAAATTACCACTTTCCCGCGGTCACTGAGGAGAAACAACCAAGTTTCGAAATATCGGTATATGACCAGGAGTTATATGTTAGTGAGTTTCCCTTCCTGTTGGAGATGTCTCCCCTTGGAGAATATAAGCTTGATGAAGGCTCATTTTGAGAAGCATTTATTTTATTTTTCCCATTACACCCACTCAAGCACATACTGTTAGTTAGGCAGAATCATCTACAACTGCAGATATGAATTCGTATCTCCCCCTATTTCTTCAATCTAAAGACATAAGAGCAAGCTTTGTTTATAATTGAATATTTCTTGCAGTCTTGCAACACCAAGCTGCTCTGTAAGTAGCTGGCACGGTGCTCGGTACTTAAACTTGATTTATTAGTTTGTTGTATTTTAGGCCCTTGCGGATTCATTCCAAGAACTGGCCCTCAGCACTTGTGTCTTGGAGGATATTTTTTTATATTTTCTACTTTTTACAAGAAAATGTAGCTTGTTTTGCTCTTTCATGACTTTCTTTTGCTTCTTAGATGGCACCTTTGGTTGGTTTTTTGAAAACTCAACAAACATACTACGGTATTGCAAACCAGCCTTTTCTGGGATTGCTTTTCTTCTTAAACTGAAAAGGCAGAGGAGTCCAAATTACCACTTTCCGCGGTCACTGAGGAAAACAACCAAGTTTCGAAATATCGGTATATAACCAGGGTTATATGTTAGTGAGTTTCCCTTCTTTTTGGGAGGATGTCTCCGCCTTGGAGAATATAAGCTTGATGAAGGCTCATTTTGAGAACATTTTATTTATTTTCCCCATTCACCCACTAAAGCACAACTGTTATTTTAGGCAGAATCATCTACCACGCAGATATAAATGCGTATCTCCCCCTATTTCTTCAATCTAAGACATAAGAGCAAGGTTTTTTTATAATTCAATATATATAATATATATATATATTTTATAATATATATATATTCACCACACGCGCGCGCACGCACGCACACGTTTTGTACGTGAATGTGTTTATGTCTCTCTCTCTCCCTCCCTCTCGTGTAGTAGTAGAAATTTAAATTTTTACGTCTTTTCACATTGTGATTTTAGGCGGAGAGAGAGGAGAGAGAGAGAGAGAGAGTGAGAGAGAGAGAGAGAGAGAGACAGACAGAGAGATGCATATATGTCTGTGACTAGGCGAGGGGACGCATAATGGGGTTTTATCTAATTGTGCGTCTCTCTCTATCTATCTATCTATATATATATATGTCGTGCCTAATTTGTAAATTTTTGCCTAACTTGTAACTAGGCAATTGTTTTTGCCTAGTCTGTAAATTAGGCAGTGGCGTTGCCTAGCTTGTAAACTGATTTTAAAGCCGTGCCTAATCTACGACTAGGCGCCTAATCTACAGACTAGGCAGCCACTCTGTAGATTAGGCAAAAAATTACCTATCTACATATTAGGCAATTAGTCTGCATTTAAAAGCAATGCTTTTTTTTCTTTTTTCATAGGCCTATTAGATTATCCTTTCATTTGTTTTCTAATATACTACCCCTTTCCCGACCTCACTCTTCCTTTTACAACCTTGGTCTACTTTAGACACAAAAAACCAGCTCACTGTTATGCAGACACTGTATTTGTAAGTTCGAGCTAAACGTGCCTTTCACACGGCTGTAATTGAACTTGAGGCACAGAGAGCTGTCACTTTTTAGACTACAAACACCAGCTCACTTGTATTGCGACACTGAACTGAGGCACAGAGACTGTCACTAAAAATAAAAAGTGATAAACACTCAAAAGGCTTTTTTCTAATCAGCCAAGCTTGAGTGCTCCCATTTGAGAGTCTGATTTGGGTTATTCAAACTGAAGCCATGGCTGAGGAAAGAGTGCTTTTTCCGGCAACGATTCGAAGAAGGTTTGGATGGCACCACATCGAACGTTACATGTCGCCTGATGTGAGATGTATAGAGTATGGTGGATGAACTGGCACAATCATCCAAGAAACCCACTATCTCAAGAAAAAGTTTCAGATGATTCAAATTGCGGGACGCAAGAAAAATAATCAAGGTAAACATTTCCGTTTTGTATTACAATCTCTCTCTCTCTCTCTCTCTCTCTCTCCCCTCCCCTCTTCTCTCCTCTCTTTTTTTCCCCCCTCTCTCCTCTCTCTCTCTCTCTCTCTCTCTCTCTCGTCTGTTTGTCTGTCTCTTCTCTGTCTCTCCCCTCTCTCTCTTCTCTCTCTCTCTCTCCCCTCTCCCCTCTCTCTCCCTCTCTCTCTCACTCTCTCCTCTCTCTCTCGCTCTCTCTTCTCCTATTCCCTTTTTTTCTCTGTTTGTTAGCACAAATCGACTTTCACTGTCTGTCGTCTGCTATCTTCACTGTCTTTTTGCTCACGCCTCACACACCTCGCACTATTTGGGTGTGTTTAGGGGAGGAAAAAGGCAGACGAAGGCACAATACCTGTTAACGAAATCGGAGATGTTCGAGGGTCCTGTTCGAAGTCACCTTTCGACTGGGCATGGAGGAGAAAAGAAGCTGCGACACGTTCTTTTGCGATAAATATTGCATATCAGTCAAAAGATAATTTCCTCCTTTGTGACAAAATGCAAACATGCCAAAAGAAAAAGACCAAACAAGGGACTTGTCGTGCGGGCCTTTGAAATAAAAACCTTTGCCGAAAGAGGACAGGTTAGATCTCATTGTAATGGAATCAAACCCTGGACCGTGGATTTAAATACATCTTAAATTACCAGGATCATTTCACAAAGTTTGTATGTTGAGGCCAATGAAGTCCAAAACCGCAGCTGAAACGGCATACAATCGATTGACATTTTTGTGGATTAACACCCCCCCCCCCCCCCCCCCGGCAGTACTGCAATCAGATAACGGTCGAGAATTCACCCGCATCTGTCATCAATGAAATGAACTGATTTGGCCACAGATGAACATCGTCCACGGGTCCCCAGACATCCACAGACCCCGGGGAGTGTTGAGAGATCGAAAAGCCGACGTGAAACATGTGTTGATTGCCTGGGACAATAGACAACAACTCCAGTCAATGGGCTGAAGGTCTGCGGTTTGGGAATGCTGCAGAAGAACTCCTCCCCCCACAGGGAAACTATGCCAAAGAACACCCTTGGAAGTCTTTTGTGGTCGAAAGGGTTAATCTGGTCTTGAAAGAACATGTCGCCTAAAGAGGTCCCTAGAGAAGTTGGAGAAAGAAGAGGAGCTTGACCAGTTTTCTTCCGCAGAATTGACAGGTTCAGATGAAGCTAACGAAGCTGAAGTTGAAGTCAGAACAGAAGAGGGTGCAACTGGTGTTGACGTTGGGAGCAGAAGAAGGTGGGAACTGGTGTTGAAGTTGTGGCAGAAGAAGGTGCAACTGGTGTTGAAGTTGTGGCAGAAGAAGGGCAACTGGTGGGTTTACGTTGTGGCAGAAGAAGGTGCAACTGGTGTTGAAGTTGTGGCAGAAGAAGGTGCAACTGGTGTTGACGTTGTGGCAGAAGAAGGTGCAACTGGTGTGAAGTTGTGGCAGAAGAAGGTGCAACGGGGGTTGATGTTGTAGCAGAAGAAGGTGCAACTGGTGTTGAAGTTGTGGCAGAAGAAGGTGCAACTGGTTTTGAAGTTGTGACAGAAGAAGGTTCAACAGGGGTTTGAAATGGTAGCAGAAGAGGGGCAACAGGATTTGAAGTTGGGAGTGGAAGAGGGTGGGAACTGGATTTGAGGTTGTAGTGGAAGAGGGTGCAAGTAGGGTTCCAGAAACCGATGCACAGGTTTTGGAACAATAGCAATCTCTTTAGATACTTGCAGACGTGATGCAACTAAGGGTCAGGAAAAAAGCAGAGCTGAAATGCCCCACACAACTCGGGAAAAGCTTGTACCTTTGCAGGAAAATGATGTAGTTCTTGTCCCCGTTAGTGAGTTTGACAGGGGTAGATTAGATTGTCGGAATGTACCCGGTGTTGTCATGCAGTTCGAAATGACAACTACTAAATCGGTACGAAGCATGGGATCGTGAAGGGTTTTGGTTTTCAAGAAATCAGGTCATTAAAGCAGACTAAAGAGATAATGTCACGAGACATGGTGATGAAGTCAATGTACTGCCGTTCAGACGCATCACAACACTTCATTCTAGGCATGGTGGCAAGGCTTTACCAAATGCTCTTGCCAAGGTCTTTGCAAGACGAAGAGATGTCAGTGCAGAAAAAAAACAGACGATGTGCCACAGCCATTGCCCCCCACAAAAAAAAAACGTGCAAAAACAAATAACTTATTTGATAAAATGAACTGACAATGAACTGTCCTTTGTACAAATAGCAAATCTTCAGTAACACCATGACATTTCTTGGCGCTGATAAATAGAAAGGATTGTATGACATTTGTGTAAAGATAAAATGTTTGGTGTAAAGATTAAAATGAATCAATTAATCAGGCTCTTGCTTTAGTTTTTGTTTTTTGTATTACAAAAGGATAATCTATGAAACAAGTTAGGCAACGCCACTGCCTAACTTACAGACTAGGCAATTCAGTTGCCTAATCTACAATGAAAAAGAAAATCCCAGCATTGCCAATAGACTGGGCACTTTTGCCTAATCTACAGAGAAAGGCGCCTAAAAAACAGACTGGCTGCCTAATCGTAAATCAGCCTGTTTTAAAATCTTTTTTTACTTTAGGAAAACGCCCGGCCAATTTACAGACTAGGCAAACAGTTGCCTGTCAACAATTTAGGCAAATTTACAAATTGGGCACGACATATTATAATTTAAAAACAGTTAAAAAAAAAAACGGGCAAAAAACCTGTTTTTTAATTAAAAAAGTCGCCCCCACGGGGTTACACCGTTTTTAAAAAAACGCGATTTTAAAACAACCATTATTGTGCTTTTCCTCTCTCTCCCCCTCTTCCTCCCTCTTTTTCTCCTCCCTCCTCTCCCCTCCTCTCCCCCCTTCTCTCTCTCTCTCTCCTCCTCCTCTCCCCCTCTCTCTCTCTCCCTTTATAATATAAAAATAATTATATATAAATATATAAAAAAATTTCCCTTTATGTTTTAGATTAAGAATAGGGGGGATAAGCATTCTATCTGCATGGTAGATAACCCCTCTCTAACGTATGTGCTGAGGGGGGAATGGGGAAAAAAAAAAGCTTCTCAAAAAGATCTTCAGAAGCTTAAGTCTCCAATGGGGAACAATCCCAAGGGGGGAACCACAACAATTTAAATCCGGCGATACCTATTTTGAACCTGAGTGTTTCTCCCTGGACCGCGAGAGGGGGAAGTGACCCTCTGCCTTTTCGGCTTTAAGAAGAAAGCATCCAGAAAAAGGGTGGGGGTTTCAAAACCGTAGTAATTTTGAGTTTTCAAAAAACCAAACCCAAAAGGGCCATCTAAAGAAGCAAAAGAAATCATAAAGACAAAACAAGCACATTTTTTTGTGAAAATAAAAAAAAAAAAGATAAAACCCTTAAGACACAAGTGCTGAGGCCAGTTCTTGGAAAATCCGCAAGGACAAAATTACAAAAAACTAAAAAAATTCCAAGGATAAACAACCCAGCACCATTCCAGCAACTTACACACACACACACACACACACACACACACACACACACACACACACACACACACACACACACACACACACACACACACACATATTATATATATATATATATAATATATATATATATAATGTTGTGTGTGTGTGTGTGTGTGTGTGTGTGTGTGTGTGTTGTGCGTGTGGTGTGTGTGTGTGTGTGTGTGTGTGTGTGTGTGTGTGTGTGTGTGTGTGTGTGTGTGTGTGTGTGTGTGTGTGTGCGTGTGTCCTTTTAAGCATATCTACAACATACCTGCAAATAATCTTAAAGTAAATGCTTAACGGGACTACAGATCAAAGAGAAAACAATATTGAAGGCAAGCTTCAAATCTGAAAAGATATCACACAAAGACATGCCTGATAATGGTGTTATATGAGCTTGAAGAGGTAAACAATCTCTCTCTCTCTCTCTCTCTCTCTCTCTCTCTCTCTCTCCCTCTCTCTCTCTCTCTCTCTCTCTCTCTCTCTCTCTCTCTCTCTCTGTGGGTGGGTGGGTGGGTGGGTGGGTGGATGTGGGTGTGGGTGTGGGTGTGTACTCGTCGGTTTCAAAATCAGTATGCATATAATAAATTATTTCTTATCAGGCATCCTGAGAGAGAGAGAGAGAGAGAGAGAGAGAGAGAGAGAGACAGACAGACAGACAGACAGACAGACAGACAGACAGACAGACAGACCGACCGACCGACCGACCGACCGACCGACCGACCGACCGACCGACAGAAGAAGAAGAAGAAGAAGAAGAAGAAGAAAAGAAGAAGTAGAAGAAGAAGAAGAAGAAGAAGAAGAAGAAGAAGAGAGAGAGAAGAGAGAGAGAGAGAGAGAGAGAGAGAGAGAGAGAGAGAGAGAGAGAGAGAGAGAGAGAGAGAGAGAGAGAGAGACGCTTTGGCGATTTATTGCCTTCAGCTTAAGCCATTAAGACAAGAGGGTACACATACGACTTGACACATTGATTGATTGAAGCATAATGAAAATAAAGTATCAGGAAGATAAATAATGATAAAATTAAAAAAAGTAAAAAGGAAGTAATGGGTTTTATCAAATCGCCTCACATTGTCAAAAGGTACAAAAATTTTATAACACTGACTAACCCACCGGGGGAAAACAGTGGGAAAACTTCCGTTTTAAAACATCTTTTCCCAGCAAACATTTTCCCCCCCCTTTTTAGTTAAAAAAATACTTTTCCCAAATTCCCCTTCACTCGAGTTACACGCAAAAAAAAAACTAGAGAGAAATGTAAAAAAGTGAAAAAAAAGCCCCCCAAATGTATTTGGCACGAAAACCCCCTTTTCAAAACCAACCCACGCCCATCCCCTGTAAAAAATTACCCCAAAATAAAACACCTTTTTTACAAAAAAAATTTAACACCCAAACCATCAAAAAATTGACGTAATCATAAAATGAAACGGGGCTTACTGCTAAAAAATTTTGGGGTGATCGGGGAACCCAAACATATTTACATTCTCTCCAAGGACAAAAAAAATTTAAGGGTTTAACAGAAAGTTCTTCTACTTCCAGCACCTTTAAAAAATCAGAAAAAACAACGGGCCCTTTACCGCCCTTAAATTGATTTTTTACACTAATAAAATTTTAAATAGGTCCTTTAATTTAAATTCTTTAAATCCACTGTTTTTTCCAATTTAGTTTAAAATTCGTAATCGAAAAACCCTGCCCTAGTTGAGGCAAAAAATTAGAACGTAAAAACGGGAAGCCATCAAAAAAATTTAAATATCTTTCAAAACTGTTGTAAAGGGAAAAACAACATTGGGTTCACAAGAAAATCAGAAGGTTTCCTCCCTTTCCAAATTGCCAGAAAAACTTCTCTTGTACTAATCTATAATTCTATCGCTAACCGTGGAAGCCTAAGATTCTTGAAACCCCCTTTAAGGAAAAGAAATACTCTCTTCTTTCTTCTATGGGAAATGTTTTAGAAATTCGATTTTTGGGGCTTCTTTAATTTTTCAACAAAAAAAACATAATCCCCAAAGTACTTTTTTAAAAGAACAAAAGTTGTAATAACCTTTCAGCTTTTTGGCACATTGGGTTTTTTGGTTGCCCCCCCGGGTTACTAATTTTGACCAGTTTTTTTTGGGGCTTCTTCAGATACGTTAGCCCACAAAAATTTAAAGCCAATTTTTTTAAAGGGAAACCCTACAACCCCCGCGCCAATTAAAAAATTGGTTTGCTTTTTAAGAAAAACCACCTCTTTTTTGTTTGGGTTATATAGATGTACATTTTTTTTTATAATTTTTTTAAAAAAAAAAAAATTAAATAAAAACAAAAAAGTTTATTAACGTCCCGGGACTGGGGCCCTCCCAATTTTTCTAATGCGTTTCTCTACTTCCAGCTCTATCAAAAAAAATTGAACAAACAACTTTTTTTTCCTTTTGTTTAATTATTTTACAAAAAATGAATTTTAAATATTTAGCAATTTTTTTCCTTTAAATTGACGGGTCCCGCAAACGTAAAAAACTGATAATCGAAAACCCCCCCCCCAATTTTTGGGAAAGAAAAACCCTTTAGAACTTTTTTACGGTTTTGGCCACAAACAAATTAGGCACATTTTTCTTAACTCTTGTAAATGGCCCATACAACAGGGGGTTTTCACGAAAAAAACAGAAGGTTTATTTCCTTTAAATTGATAAACATTTTCTCTTGTACTAAATCTATAATTTTTTGCCCCACTGCTGTGAAACCTAAAATTCGAGAAACCCCCCTTTGGGAAAGTATACTCCCCTTTTTTCTTTTTATTGGAAAATTTTTAAAGAAATTTCCCGGAGGTTTGCCTCGAAAATTGTTAACAAAATTCCAAAAATTCCTAATTTCTTCTTTTAAAGAAAAAAAAGGTAGTAACCATCAGTTTTTGTTATATGATTACTTGATTGCCTGTTCGCCAAAAACCTTAAAACCAGAAAAACGGGAGCCTTTTCAGAAATGTTACCCACATAATTTTAAAAAACCCAAAAATTTTCCAAAGGGGAAACCCCAAAAATTGCCCCCCCCCCGGCCAAATGCCCAAGGGGGTTTTTAAAACACACGTTTGTTTTTTTTTAAAAATAGATGCGCATCCTTTTTAATAACTAATTAAAAAAAAAATAAAAAAAAGGACCCTTTTAATTTTAAAATTTAAAGGGGCTACTTACAATGAAAGGAATTTTAAACCCAAAAAAATTTTTGACTTCAGAAATTTTTAACCATTGAAAAAAAAAAAAACCCCCAATATGGTTTAAAGTCAGACTTTAAAACCCACAAACAAAAAATTTTTAAATCCCCCAAAAAAAGAGGGGACAGGGGCCCCTCGGGAAAGGGCATCCCACCCAAATGGCCTTTTTCCAGAATCATTTTAAATTTTTTCTTTTCCCTTGCGCAACCCCCGGGTTTCCCGGTTTTTCAAATGAAAACCCTTTTTAAAAACACCCAAATTTTTTAGTAAGAAAGTAAATAACTTTCATTTTTAATTACCAGTACAGACGCAAAACTAACCAACGGGCAAGTGCCCCCCCCCCCAACGACAACGCTTTTTAAAACCATCAACACCCAATGAACAATAATGCAAGGGAAAAAATCTGCAACAAAATTTAAAAAACCCCCCCTTTTAACTAACTTTGAAAAAAGGTTGGGACCACAGCCAGGGGTTGGGGCCCCTTGTATTTGGGGGGTGAACAAAGAAAATAAAATTTAAATTAAACGGGGCCCGGCCAAAACCTTTTTCCCCCCCAAAACGCACAAGTTCGATTGGGATCCAAGAAAAAAAAACACCCAAATTTTGACAACATTTATTTTAATGAAAAAAAGGGGAAAAACCCAATCCCAGAGTACAAAGACTTTAATACTCCATAAGGACATACGTTTGGTGTCTTTTAAGGGGGGCACAAAAACAGCCCCAAGCTAGCAAGTAATCAATCAAACGGGTTTTTACCCAAAAAAACCCAAATTCTACCAATTTAGAAAAAATGCAAATTAAACTCACTGTTGTTTTCCCCTGCCAGCAAAAAAGGTATCAAGACTTTCAGGGCCATGCTAGGCCCAAAGGGTTTGACTTTGTTGTGGGTTAGGGAAATTTATAAAATGCAAACCCCCCCGCCCTTTATCTACGTTTTGGTATGAAACAAAAAATTAAACAATGAAACCCCTCATAGTTTGGAGAGGGATCAAAACAAAGGGGCACAATAAAGGGTTTAAAACAAAAGGGGGCCCCCCCATCCATTTTAAAAAGTACCTAGCCCTAAAGAAAGTGATCAAGTTTTTAACCGCCCCACAGCCAAAAGCAGCCCACCTTTGTCTGCCTCGCACTGACAGCCCATACTAGCAAAAAGCCCCCCCCCCATTTTTTTTGTTTTTTTTTTTAACTTTTACTGGATTACCCCAAATTTTATTTCACAAAAATTTAAAAAACCGGCAGCTAGCACTCCTAACGTCCACAGGGGTCGGCCAAAACCCCACCCCCTTTAAACCAATATAGACAAAACCCAATTTAACAACCCCGGCCTATTATGCCGGGCAGACCCACAAGCGTTTTGGCAGTAACTTCTTTAATAAGTTTGCTAATGTTTCAATTTTTTTCTAATCCTATTTTTAACCGGGCTGGGGTTTGTTGGAGGCCCCTACGGGCCCGGTTGGCCACTGCCGTTAAACCCATAAACGAGTGAAAGAAAGAAAACCCCAAACCCAAGCCTTTAAATTTATGCTAACTATTAAAAATCCCCTCTTTTTCTGAACAAAATCCAAAATTCTTTCTTTTTAACGTATTTTTTCATAAAGTATTTTTTTTTATAATTTCCCTCTGATTCTGGTTATTTGTGTTTCCCAAATTTTCCCTTTGAAAATAAAAATTTTTTTTAACGCCCCTCCCCTTTCATCCTTTAAACCTCCTGTTTTTTTCTGCGTATTCTACCCTTTTTCTTTTTTCTCAAAAATTTTTAATCAACCATTTAAATTTTTTTTCCTTCTTTATCTCTCTCCAGCCTACGAATTTTTTGCTGGGGGGCAATTGGGTTGTTCTCTTATTGCCCGTAAAAGTCAATTAAACCGGGCAAGTTCGCGATTAAGACACAAATTTTTGGAGTTTTAAGATCCTCCATTTTTTAGACTCAGACAAGGAGGTTTCATTAAATTTTTTCAAATGTTTTTCAAAACTGCCCTCCTCACTTAAACTCGTTTAAATTTTCTGCAAATTGCTTAAACTTTTTCTTGGACCAAAAATCCCGAAAAAAAGACATTTCTTTTCAGTTGGGTTTTGGCAACTTCGCCCCAAAGGTTTCTGAAAAAAGACAAACCAGCCCGGGGCCTTAAATCGTCAATAAATTTTAAATTTTGCCTTGTAAACAACAGGGGACTCAAGAATTGGGGCCCCCAGTTTAAAAACGGGGTTTGGGGTTTTTGGGCTTTTTGCAGTAAGCCGCACACTCTTTTTTTAAACTGGTTTTTACATACAAATGATTATTTTAAATCTGTTGAAAAATTAAAACCCAAATCCCTTTGGCTGTTTCTCCCCCCAATGGCTATAAAAAATGATTAAATTTCTACCCTAGAAATTTCATTTTTTGGTTTAAAACCCCTACCCCCTTGGCCTGCGGGCGCCCCTTTCCCCCCAAGCTTTTCCCTTTGCAATGAGGCCCTCCTTCTTCATCATCCCCTTCTTTTTAAACAGGAAAAATGGGGTCTAATTTTAAACCATATTTTTTTTTTTTTATTTTCTTTTTTGTTTTATAAAATATAACTCATACGGTTTGACCTCGTCCATAAGAAAAGAAAAGGAAACCCCCCATGGTTTTAAAAGGGTATAAGGCAGACTGAAATTTAAATGTAAATACTCCCATAAACAGTTCGGGCCGGGAAAAAGATTTAATATTTATTTTCCCACTTTGGCCCCTACGATTTATAATGCCAGGCACTTGAAACTATAAATTAAAAAAATAGATAAAAAAGGGGCAGACCCTTTAAATCCCAACGGTTGTTCCCTAATTTAGCAGACAATCGTTAGCCCACATAGCAACCCAAACTGGGGGGAAAAAAGGGTTTTTTACAGCGAGGCAGATATTTTTGCCCTTATCCTGATCTATGGGCTACCTAAAAAAAAAAGGAAAGAAAAATTTTTATCAGGGAAAACAAAGCCCAAAGGGCCCCTAAAAGCACAGATTTAAAAAGCGGGGGGATGCAAAAACGATTTTAAAAAATGGGGCAGTACAAAAAATTTGGCAACAAATCTGCATCCCCTATTTTTTGAACTTTAAAGACCATATGCCAATTCCCAAAGGCGCACTAAAAAAAAAAACTTATTTTATGAACGACTTTTAATCCACAAATTCTTTTCGTTCTGCTGAAAACCCTGAACAAAATACACTTTTGCGACATCTTTTTCTTGATTTGATTTGGGAAACTAACCCGGACGGGGCTAGAACAATTTTAACCCCAGTATAAAAGTAAAAACATTTTATTTATTATGAAACGTTATCCCACGCCAAATACAAGAAAACGAAAAAAACGAGACCCCTCTCGGGAAACCCAACATCAAAAACAGGCTCTGAAGTCTTTAAAGGGAAATTTTTGTTCTTTTTACTAAAAACAACCCCTTTTTCAGAGAGAATCAGAACCGTTTAAAAATCCAAAAATTGGAAGGTTCCCTGGGTAATAAATGGTAAGCCCGGATCAGTTGTTTTGGGGGCCCGTGGTTTTTTACCTAAACCAAAACACTTTGTATTTTGATGAAATAAGAAAGTTTTCGTGTGGTAGGCAAAGAGATCCGGCAGTTGATCGCGAAAGTAAAAAACGCCCTTTTTGGGTTAAGATTTTGAAGACTACTTGATAAGTAAATGGGGGCGGGGTTTAATTTTTAGATCTACTTTTGAAAAACAGAAGGTTTGGAGGAGAAAGGTAGGAAAAGGGGATGGTAAAAACAAAAATTTTCCAAAAAGAAAGCAGACGGCAAACCAAAAACAAATCAGGGTTTTTAGGGTTTGTGATGCCAAAAAACCATTGAAAAACGACTAAAAGATGGGGCCCCTTATTTAAAAAAGTAAAAAAAAAACAAATAAAAACAAAAGAAAGTTTTGAAGTTTCCCCAAAAAGATCCGCACTGCCACTTATCTGGGGGAAATTACTGGGTGGGAAAACTTCCCTTCGAAACTTGATTTTTTAAACAAACAAAAATAGGTTTATTACGACCCCAATGAAAATTTTCTGCAAAACCCTTTAAAGGGCACAACAAGCCTTACAAAGAAAGGTTTTTTATCTGGACAGCCGAAAATTTAAAATTTTCTATTTTTGACCAACGCCAAACTACCCTGTTTAGAACTTACTATGCCCTATTTGGGAACTGAAACACTGAAATTTTTTATAAATGTTCGGCTAAAAACGAGACTTTTTAAAAAAAGAAAAGCTCGAAAAAAGCAACCCTTTAGGGGTCGAAACGCCTTAGTTTCGTGGGGCCCTTTTAATCAAAAATAAAAATCGTTTTTAAAAGATTTTCTTTACACGGGGTTAAAAAATCATTTGGTATTTTTTTAAACACTAAGGAAAAAAGAAATTTTTGAAAAAAGTTTAAGTAAAAAATTAATAATGGGGAAACAAAAAATAAAGCAAAAAAAAATAAAAGAGCATTTAAAACAATCAAAGGAAACGCTAAGCTATGTTTTAGGGACAAAACCCCCCAAAAAACCCAACGTTTTGTTTATTTTAAAATTTTTTACTATTAATTGTTTTTAACAATTTGTTTTTTAAATAATTTTTTAAAAAATAAAAAAAATTTGCCCCACTGGGCCAAACCAAAAGGAGCAAAGCTTCTAAATGCACTGCAGTAGAGCTAAAAGCCCTAGGAGACAAAATTTGATTTTGATCTAATGGGAGTGCCAAAAAATTTTTAAATGGTTTTTTAGTCCCCCGATGAGGGGCAAAACAAACAACAGAAATTGAAGACAAAAAACGACAGCAAAACCTACCCAAGAAAGATAAAAATTTTAAAGGAAAACGATTTTTGGCAAACTTGAATAAAAATTTCCCATAAAAGAAAATGTTTTGGGGCTTTCCCCCCCTAAAATTTGACGGGAAATCTAAATTTTGAACTACAAACCCCCCAAAATTAAAACCAATTAAGAACAAAAAATTTTTTTAGAAAACCTTTAAAAATGCTGGTCCTATTCTTTTTACCTTTGCCCAGTAACACAACAGAAAAAGCAGATTAAATAACAAAGGGGCGGGGTTCGAATCGGGGCAAAAACTTTCCTTAGCTGAAGTGGGGGGCGACCCCTTAGGCTTACAATTTACCCCCCCGGCAAATCACTCCCGGGGCCAAAGACGATGTTTTTTCCCGCTTATTTTTTTTACCCCAAAAAGGAAGGGCATACTAGTTTCCCAGAAAAAAGGGCCTTTTTGGGGGCATACAAAAAAAGACTAAAACATGGAGGGCCCCCTTTTTTAGTTTCGTTATTTTTTAATTACAAAAACCCGGGAATGAAATAAACCCCCAAAACATAAACCAAAAGGGTTTAAACAATAAAGGTTGACAAAGACAAACTAACAGACTCGACTTTAATTTCATTAAGAAATGTTGAATTTTTTATTGGTTTTAATTTTTTTTTCTGTTTGGATGAAAGTTAAAGGATTAAAAGTAAAAATAAAAAATTTTTAAAAATTTTTTTGGGGGGGGGAAACGGGGGGAAAGGGGGGGGGGGGGGGGGAAAAAAAGAAATAAAAGCGACGGGATAAGAAGAATTTTTTAAAAGAAATAGCCTAAACAAATTTCCAAATTTTTAAAAAAAATTTAACGGGCCCAACAATTTGGAAGCTACAAAATTCGGGCCCTTTTTAAACTCTTTTAGTCCCGGGGGTCGGGGCGCCACCTCTTTAAAATTGGGGGCCTTTGGGAAAGGGGGGGGGGTTCCCTTGGGTTTGTAAGTCCGGAAAAAAAAAACCCCCCAATTCCCCCAAAGCCCCCCTCCCAAATTTAGCCACCCAAGGCAAAACTTTTTCCTTTAAAATTAAAAGAATAAGAAAAACTTTAACAGATGAAAACATTACAAACAAGAATTTCAAAAACTTAGGCGGGGCCGGTGATGAATACAACCCCGAAATTAAAATTTTCAAAAAAAGTGGAAAAAGACTTTCCCCTTTACGGGGGCGGGTAGACACTAAAGGAAATTTAAACCCAGAACATGAAAAAAAAAACCACATGTCATTAAAAAACCCCAAAAATGGGCCTTTTAAAAGGTTTTACGGAAAAACCTTAAAACCCCCCCCCGGAAAATTTAATAAACTGCCCCCCGAAAAAATCAGGGCGTTTTGGGAAAAAAATTTTATTTTTAAAAAACCCCCCCACCACGTTTTAATTTGTCCCCGGGGCCTACACGGGTGCGGGGCCACTGATTTTGATCGAAAATGGGCCCAGGAGAGGGGGTTTCGCGCAAATTTTTGGGGCGAAATGTCAGTGGGGAAATTTCCTTTCCCCCGGGGCCTTTTTCCCCGGGTAAAAAAAAATTTTTTCAGAAGCAAAATTTGGGCCCAACTAAATTCGGGGAAAATGTTTTTCCCAAAAAAAATTTACAGTACAAAAAATCTCACTGCACATCGCAAAACCTCTTTAAACATAATGAAATCGAAAAAAACTTTTGTAAGTGGGGCATGTGCTGGCCTTAGGGGGATCATTAACATTAAAAAACCCGAAAAAAAATTTTTGTGACGCGCATGGTAATATAAATTAGAATAATAAAATCGAGCTGTTAGAATTTTTTAGAAATGAATCCCTTCCCGAATTTACAAAAGAAATAAGGACAACAGAGACACAGATAGACCAATTTTCTTAAGAAATATCTTTTTTAAAAATTTTTTAATGAGTGCTGAATTTTCAATCGGGAAAGGCCCCAAATGAAGGGGATACGATGGGGTTACGGGGGGAATATTTGTGTAAAGCTGGGAAGTAAATTATTGATTTTTTTTTTTTTCCCGCCGCCAGGCCCTTGGGATTGGGGGTCTTTTTTTTGCGCCGGGGAGTGGGTTTTATTTTACATGTTTTTGGGCCCCTGAATGTTTTGCGATTTAATTTTAAATTTTTTTATTTTAAATTTTTTGGGGTTTTAAAAAAGACTGCCGAACCCCAAGGGAAACTGATTTAAAAAATTGTTTAAAGAACAAATTTTTCGAAACAATGAAAAAGTTAAAAAATTGATTTTAGTGGGAAATTTGGGTTTTGGGGAATGATATGGGCCAAAAATAAAAAAGATCAGAGGTGAACTATTTAACAAAGCAATCAAATTAAAAACAATTACTTAGTGTTTCAGAAAAAAACTTTAAAAAGCGATGGGTGTTTTTTTATAAGGTTTAAAGTGCTTGAAAATGTTCGAGGCTGGGTGGAGAATAAATAGCGCCCTTTTACTTACTTTTTTATACATTTATTTTTTTTTGATTTAAAGTAAATATTTTGGGGGGGGGGTTTAAAAATGGGGGCCTCAAAAAAAACACGTCTGAGTTTGAAAAAGGGGCCCCGGGCCCGCGCACTGGCAAAAAGGAAATACAAAAATTAACAATATATTTTACCCCAAGTAAACATGGGCACATTAACCCATCGAACGTTTTTATGAAAGCGTAATATTCAACTCTAAAATCCCAGAGTCTTTTTCAACGCGAACCACCAGTAAAAGGTTGTTGGCCGGGTTTTGTTTAATTTTATAACGCCTGATGAAACTAACAGCCAGTTTTGGGTTTCAACTAAACAGAAAAAGTTATTAGCTAAACACGACCTTAACTCCGGAACTGGGGTGACTACATGCTTACCCAGTTTAACCAAGCAAGTAAGAAAACAAAGTTTAAAGGTTCTGGGGGTGGGGGCTAAGGGGCAGGGCCCCTTTAAAACAGATTTAAAAACAAACCAAAATTTTTTAAACCTATGTTGGCAATTCCCCACCTTTCCCCTTCCCCCAAAAAGTTTGGGGTTTAAACCCAGCCCCTTAAACCAAAAAAAACCTGACAACAAAGTTTTTAAAGTGGTGTTTTTTTAAGGGGGCATTTACACCCGTTATAAAAAAACGCGAAAAAAGGGGATCTAATTAGAAACATATAAACAAAAACTGAAATTTTTAACAAAAACCCTTTTCCCGTGAGTATAGAAAAATATAAAAATCAGTTTGGGAAAAACAAAACAAACCCCAATCACTGTAAAGCGTATACACATGGGCTTAGAAGGTTATATATGCCTTTTTAAGGGTTTCTTTCCCAAAAGCTCCACGTTGGCCCAACCGCTGACAAACATAAAGACCCTTTATACTTTTTTACAGACGGGGCCTAAGAGTCCCAAATTTTGTATTAATCAGAACAATAATAACTTTTTGGGGTTTTTCATCAAAGAAATCCTGGTTGAAAGCTTTTTAGAAGATGTTTGGGTTAGAATCCCCACTATAGAAGCAAGGGCCGGGCCCCCATAGAACCCATTGAAAAAATTTTTTAAAACTGTGAAACCAAACTCCTCACCCCTAAAACCCGGGTTTTTAAAATTGTTTTTTAAAAATTTTTCACAAAATGCAAAAATGAGCCCAAACTTTTTTATGCGACTTTGAATCGCTCTTTGGGGCCCAGGAACAAGGCCCCCCAACCGCAAGAACAAAAAACAACCCTTTTTAAAACCAAACCCTCAAAACGTTTTTTTATGCTTTTAAAAGTTTTTAAAGGGCAGACGGCCAAAACCCCAAACAAAAATTTTCAGAGGGGCCCCAAAGCGCTAAAATTTTTTTGGGAGATGAAAAAAGTTTGCAAACATTTTTTTCCCAAACCAAATAAAACTTTCAGGGATTGTTAAGACTCCTGAAGAACAAGACGCTATTTCTCACTACACATTGCTGGTATTAAAAGAAAAAATTAGGCGGGCGCCGTGAGAGACCACGATCACAAGGGGGAAAAATTAAAAGGGGGTTCGCACACAAATTTTAAAACTTCAAAATTAAAATTTTCCCAAGACCTTGGGAAAATGCCCATTTTCTTTCCCTAACTTACGAGGCTACGATTCTCATTTCATCATGCAAGCATGACTTCTGAAAAAATAAGGGGTTACCTGCATTGCACAATCTTCCCAAAAAGTACCTGACTTTTCCCTGAAATTTTAACCCTTTTAAAAGACCCCTGCCCAACATCTGATGGGATTTTTTATAATTAGCCGGATCTCTCCCAAAACCCAACCAAAAACAAACCAAAAATTTTTAACCATCCCTTTAAAAGCACAAAGGAGTTTTTTTCCTTTTGAAAACATGAACTCCGGGATAGGTTTTGAAAAGAAGACTCGCTTCCTCCTTAAAAAACGTTCTTTTCAAATCTTTGAGGCAAACATAACTGATTCTTAATAAGAATACCTCCCAAAAACCTTTTACAGAATTACACGGAAAAAATGGGCGATTTTCAAAGATCAGTATCTATTGCTGACGTGTGTTTATTAGCAGAAATCTTTCAAATTACAGAACACAAGCATGAAACTTACAGCTTAGATCATCACATTACACTCGCCCGGGCCCTTTTTTTGGGGGGCCCTTTTTAAAGTCACAAACATCCAGATTGAAATTAAAACTGATCAAACCCGCAACTTTAGATATTAAGATGGGTTTTAGGGGAGGTAAAAAAACATGGGGCCCCACACCCTTACTGCAAAACCAACAACAAGTATTTTTAAAAGACTATGAACCACAAACCCCCCCAACCATCAAAGGGAAAATTTGAAGCCCAAAAATCTGTAAAGGGTGGGCCCTGAGTCAACCCCTTCCACTGAGAAACTTTCAATGTAAAAGGACCTCATATTTCAATACGGAAAATATTTTTGCACACTTTCCCGCTTTAAAAATCCAATAGGCAAACTTTGGAAAATAGACTTTTAAAATCCTTATGAACTACCCGATCCCAAACGATTATTTCCCCCACCGCAGAAAGATTAAAGATGAGTCCTTTCGAACCTTTCCCAAAATTGTACCCAAAAATTTGCAACAAAACAAAAAAGTGCCATTACAGACACCAAAATTTTTAAACCCAAGACACGGACTAAAAAAGACAGCTGTTTTTTAGAATAAATTTTCTTTTGACCAAAAGCCTTTTATTTAGACCATTCAACAAGAAAACACTGATCTTAAACCCAAAACCACTGACCTTTAAAAAAGCCCTTTTTTAAACTGATGAACAAAAGCTGCCCTTTGGGGAAAACTAAGGAAAAAACCACACAAACTAAAAAATTAAAATTTTGTTACAAAAGAAAACCAAACAATTAAGGGTTTTCCCCTAAACCCAAAAATATCAAGGGCTTTTTGAAGAAATTTTAAAGACAGCCAAATTGGCATTATGATGAAGAAAAAGGGAAAAAAGTTGGACAAGCCGTGTTTTTTCGGCTTCACCGTATTTGAGTTGTCAAAAATAAATTGGGTTTAAAAAATTTCTGTACGCCAAATTTAAAAACCGGGAGTACCCAGAGCAAGAACCTTTTTCACAGACACTGACTCTTTAATTTTAGAAAAGTTCCCCCAAAAAAGACTTCTATAAAGGGTTTAAACCGAAGAGCAAAGGAGCTGAAGGGTGGTAGGGCCATCACTTTCCAAAAACAACCCTTAAAAAATTTAACGGAACAAGAAAGTGATTGGAAAAAGAAGGAAACTCAATTTGGGGCAGTTATAAAAGAATTTTGTTGGTTTTCGGGCAAGATGTTTTAGCTTTTTTCTAGCCCCGACTTCTGTAATTAAGAAGGGGAAAGGCATAAGAAAAAAAGTTGTCCAAAAAAAAAAATCCCCACGATAAAAACAAGCAAACTCTTTGAAAAAAAAAGTTTTTTCCCTCACACAAATGTTAATTTGCGCCCTATCTTTTACAAGAAACCAACCCGTTTAAAAAAAACACTAGTCTCTAACAATAACAAGAGAACTTACGTTTAGTCCAGAGTTTTTATATGCTGAAAAAACAATTTGGGGAAATTTAAAAGTTTAAAAGGAAAAACTTTAAATAGTACTTAAAATTAGGAGCCCAACTTACTTAAAATTTAAAAACCCCAACAAATACTTACTTAAGAACCTAAAAAGAAATTAAAATTAAAAACCCAACCCAAAACTTTAACCCAAGAAAAATTTTTTTTTTTTTCACTTAACTTTTAATTTTACGTGCACTTAAATTTAAAAAAAAATACTTTCCAAAACCCAACTAATTTTTACTTTTTAGTTCTTAAAAATTTTACTTTTTCTAAATTTTTTAAAAACAAATTTCCCTAGAAAAAGGGCTACAACAGAGGTTTTTACTTTTTTGCAGAACTGGTTTTTGTTCTTTTAAATTTTCTTTTGGGGGGTAAATTTTTCTTTCCCCAATATGGTGTTAGGCCCTTTTTAAAACAAAAAATCCCCCCCCAAAAACAACAGGGACCAATACATAAAAAACAATCTTATCGTTTGATTGGAATTTTGGGTGTTGTTTAAATTTGGGTTTTTTTGGGGGCGGGAATTGTATTTACTAAACAAAAAATTTTTGTTTGGGGAATTGGTTTGCTTTTTTCAGTCCCGTTTCCCCCCAGCTAGTTTACACCCCGCCTCAACACGGTCCGGGCTTTTAAAACTTAGTAACCCAAAAAACCCCTTTCGGCACATTCACCTGGCGCAAACCCCGCTCCTGCGGGTTGTCCTTCGGGGTTTTTCTCTCCATCCTCAATTTTTTTTTTGCCCATTAAATTTAATTTGATTAAAAAATTTAAAATGAATTTAAAAGTAATTAAAAACCCTGATTTAAAGGGGGATAGCCTATTTTCCCAAAACTGTAATACATTCCCCAAGGGAAGAATTTTTTTAAAGGGGCTTGTTTAAAACCGGGTCTTGTTATAATCTTTTTTTAAATCTTCTCTGGAAAACAACCGGCGCCCTCTTACTTTCAAAAATTAAACAAAATAAACTAATCAAAGTTTGTGGCCCCCCGATCTAACCCTTTTGACCCTAATGTGCTTCTAAACCCAGCTAGAAAATTTTCAACGCCCCGAAGAAAACCCTTTTTCGGGTCGTTTCAAAACTTATTCCCAAAACCTAAATACTGTTTTAGTTTTTCCGGGAAGCGGGCCCGAAAAATATAATCTTTCTTATGGCAGTTGTCTGCGGAGTAGTTTTGCCTGCCCCCTCACACTTTAAAATTTTGTCACAATCCTTTTTAAAAAACACTAAAAAAAAAATATAATACTTTTTTAAAAACCCTGGTTTTCCCCGGGGTTTAAATTTTGTAGTGCCTTCGTTGGTTTTATAGTTTATTCTACCCCTGCAAAATGGGTTTTTAAAAATAAAACCGCCCAACATGGGGGGAAAATAGAAATCCCAAAACAGTTGCGACCTTTATTTTTAGGTTTTAAACCCCAAAAAGATTAACTTTATTAAAAAAACAAAAGACACCTTTTTGTATTAGATTAATTTTAATTATTTTTTTTTGTTAAAAAAAAGAAAGAGTTTAAAAAAAAATTATCAAAACAATTTAACCCCTCTGCTGGGATTTAGGAGCCTTAATATAGGCTATAGTTTTGTTTTTGCAAAAAAAATGTTTAAAAAAGAAGCCGCAGATCTAGGAAAGGTTTTTAAAATTGAGGAATTGTTTAAAGGTTTTAAAATTGTAATCACTGCAGGGATTTTTTCAAAAAACCTTTTTTGGGGGGGGACAGAAAAACCCCCGAAAATTTTTAGTTCCCTAGAAAGATTAATTTTAAAAAAAAAATTAAAAAAAAGATTGGGAAGGGGGTTTTAAGGGAAAAGGGGGGGGGAAGGGGGGGGGGGGGGGGGGGGAATTTGTTTTAAAGCCTTGGCCTTCTCTGGAAGCAATTTTTATGTTTAGTTAAAAAAAAGGGGGGCCCATGAAGAAAGAGAAAGTCCCAAAAAAGGGAATAGAAGATTTAGCTTTAAAACAAGAGACGCTTTTGAAAAAAAGACGAATTGCCCCATTAGACCCTTTATTTAAAAAAAAGTTAAAAGAACAGAGCCAAAGCAAGCAAACCTTTTACAGACTTTTATGAGGGAAAGAAAGAGGATTATTTATGACAGGGAAAAAAGTTTCTAAAATCGCCACCTCCAAACCGTCTGACCTTTTAAAACCATCAAAGAACAGAAAAAAAGCAAAAATTGGTTTAAATTTTGGTGCTATGGGAAAACAATCAAAAATTTTTGCACCCAAAAAATTTTTAAAACCAATTAAAAAAAAAAGCCCTTCTTTTGGATAAAAAACCAAAAATAATTTTCCCTAAAGGGAAATTGGGAAAAGGGAAAAACTGCATTGAAAAACAAAATAAAGCTGCTAAGTGTCTGAAAAAAAGGGTGCAAAACTTGGGGGGGGGGGGGGGGGGGGTTTCCCGGCCCTTTTGGGAAATAATTGCCGCCCCAAAAAAATTAAAAAGGCCCCGATTTTTTTAATTCAGGCCAATAAAACCACCGAGGACTTCCTATCTTCCACATGATAAAGTTAGAAGAAAAAAATTTTTGTATGCTCTGACATTGTTGACAGGCTTTTAAGATACAAAAACCTGAACCTTAAAGGTTAAAAATTCAAAAAGCTGTGGCGTGGCTTTTTCAACAAAATACATGAGAGGCCCCTTTAAAATAAACCTAGGATGGTTTTAAGAGGGTGGTGGAAAAGGGGTTTAAAAAAGTAAACCCCTGTTTTTTTAAAAAAACATGTTTCAGTTAAAAAGGGGGGATCCCAGGGAACCATCGACGCAACCCCAGTAAAAACTTTAAAAAAAATCTAGCTGAACGCCTTTTACCTATCAATATCAAAAGAGAAATTAAAGGGCACAAAGAAGGGACAGAACGCGCAACCAGAAAGGGTTTTGAAAATTGCCAAACATTTTTACGCGCCATGAACAATGAAAAATTTAAAAACAACAGGGTTAAAACCAGTGAACGCAATCAAATTTAAAAAAAAAAAAGCAAATTAAATGAAAGAGCGGGGGACTCAAAAAAAAAATCTTGGGCCCTTTGGGCAAAATAAGATACTTTATGCTCCTGGAGAGGGAGAAGGTGATTTAGAATTAGAGGGCCCCAGATCCTAAATGGAGCATAGAACAATGAAGTTTTAACGAAACAAGAAAACAGCCCCCCCCGAATTTTATTTAAAAGAGACTCCCTTCTAAAAAGCCAGCCCCCCAAAAATCCTTTGTTCGTGGAAAAGCTGCAAGTTGTCCCCCAAACACAGGAGTTTAAAACCCAATTTTTTGTCCTTGGAGAAAGAAATATTTTTTTTTCCTTTTACCAAAACTTTTCTACACGAAAACCCCCGTTTCAATGTACGATTACGTCAATTTAGATGGTTTTGGGGGTTAATTTTTTTTTTAAAACAGGTGTTAATTTTGGCTTAAAAAATTTACATGAATGACGTGAGGGGGGGAGAAAAGGGGGTTTTGTGCAAAAAAAACCCGGGTGAAACTTTAACCCATATTTTAAAAATTTTCTACTAGTAAACGCAAGCCACAAAACTTCCCTTCCTTTTTTCTCCCCAACCTCACCATCTAATCTGACATTTTTCCCCCACCACCCCGACCGGCCCCTTTTCCCTCCCCCCCCTTCCCCGCCCCCTTCACGTTGTCCCCCAAAAAACCACGCACAAGTGCATGCCCCGACACAACGCCCGCGCGCGCGCACGCACACACACACACACACACACACACACACACACACACACACACACACACACACACACACACACACACACACACACACTGAGACTACATGGCCATCCACCTATTACAAAAGAACATACTAATACAGAACAAATGAAATTAGAATACAATACTATTGTCGTCAAGTTCTAATTTCTTTCTTCTCGCATTGGTAGCTTCAGTCAAATATTTAGCAAGGGCAATAATGGGTTGTATCATTACGTGTTGACAAGAGATATATTGTGCCACCTACTGTAGCCTCAATATGAGTCATTAAAAAAAAAGAAAAATTTTCGGGCGATATCTGAGAAGAAGCAACATTGGAAAAGAAAGTGCACTTCATTTCATTATTGTGACCGCACATCGGGCAGTTAGCACTTCGTTCACTGGTCATAAACCAGTGTTTTGCAGCACCTAGACCATGCACTCTTAATCTAAACTTTACCAGATCTTCTCTCATCTTTTTATTCGTTATAAAGGACAGATACCTCTCAGCTTCTAACGTGATTTTAAAGGAACGATACCATTCATATTTACCATTATTTTCAATTTCGGAGTGCCAGTTTTTGTTTGTAGCATGAAACAAGTCTTTCCTGAAATTCTGATATAAACTCCTTCTCGGAGCCAACACCCTGACACAACCACACTATCCCAAAGCCATTTTCTGTCAGAGTGTTCCTAACTTTTGATGCCCAGTTGTATTTGCCTGCCTCTAATTGTATTAACATCATATCATAGGCTTGCCTACATATTCTATTAATTCGTAATGTTATTACCACAACCAGTATTTAACACATTTTACTGCTGTTCGAACCGACAATGGGTATCTTCCTGTTTCTCCGTAAATCATTTTGTTTGAAGTGTGTAATGGTACACCCAGGAATCGTTTAATGGCAAAAGTATGTACTTTTTCTGTTAACCCTGTATCTTCCAACCCCCAAACGTCTGCTGCGTAAGTCAATATAGGCTCGAATCAAAAAGTTTCCAGAAAAGAGAAGGATCAATTGTATGTAGTTTCCTTAGTGATTTTTGAATTTCAATAACACCTATCTTACCTTTTCTGCTCATGTCTGAAGAGCAGCACTCAAACTTAATTTTGTGGTAAATGTTAAGCTTAAGTATTTGTATGTGTTTGTTGATTTAATTTCTTCATTTCCGTATTTCTATCTTTCTCTTATTCCAAGATAACCACCTTTACGGAAAACCATAAAAGTAGTCTTATCTATATTTACTTCTAGCATAATCTGTCTGCTTCTTTTTTTTAGATCGTTCAACTGATTCTGTAAATCTACGACAGTATCTGATAGCAAAATCACATCATCTGAAGAGCAAAAGAAATACCTCTGCAGATCCTGCCACCATCTGGACTCCATGCTTCCCCTCCCTGATCAAATTTACGGCTAATTCATTGACAAAAAAGAAAAACATAAATGGGCTAAGTACACATCCTTGTTTTACTCCCTCAGACAATTAAAAAAATCAGAATAAGAATGCTTTTTCTGACACATGCAATGACTGAGTTGTAGACTCCTCGAAGTGCTTTATACAATTTCCCATCAATCCCACTTCTCCTTAACACATGCCATAAGACATTTCTGTCAACAGAATCAAATGCTTTTCTGAAATCGACGAAAGCTACATACAGCTTAGAATTTCTTGCTAAATATTTTTCAACAACGGAGTATAAGGTGAAGATGTGATCAATTGTAATATATCCTGCTCTAAACCCTTCTCGTTCCTCTGCTAATTTTCCTTCATTATCTGCCCATTGTGAGAGTCGCTTATTCAAAATAGATGTGCACACTTTGCTCACGACACTTATTAATGTTACACCACGGTAACTATCAGGTTGATTAGCATCCTCTTTTTTGTAGATTGGAATAATAATGGATTTACACCAATCTTTTGGGAGATGCCCTGTTCAAATATCTTGTTGAAATGTTCTACGAGAAATTCAATTACTGTTTCGTTGGCATGTTTAAGCATTTCACCAAGCATCATATCAGTACCAGAATTTTTACCGACTTCAAGTTGATTAATACTAGACACAACTTCCTCTTCAGAAATAGGATCGTCAAAAAGAGGCTCATCTGATTCATCCATTGGTTCGTCGGCTAAGATTTCCTCTTGAGCCAGCCCAGGTGTCATCTTGTTGAAGATCCTGTGGAAATGTTCATACCACTGGTCCATGGAGATATTACTGTGCATTACAATTTTTCTGTTCACAGTTCTAATAATTTTCCAGAATGCCCTAGGGTCACTGGTTGACCGTTTTAGTTTAATTATCCTTCCATCGTCAAATTCTTTTTCTTAGTAAATAGGAGTTCTTTGTATTGTCTCCTTTCATCTACATACCTATCTCTATGCTGTACAGCACTCTTTTTATCTTGTGAATAGTGTTAGGTAACGTCTGACGATTCGTTTCTTTTGAGGGCATTGTTTATCATACCATTCATTTATGCATTTCTTCTTATTGCCCACAGTTCGAGTCATGGAGGCAGCAGCGCCACACAAAGCTTTAACAAATATATCCAGGGAAGTGTTGATGTCAGTTGAAAGGGCTTGAGCAGCTTCTTGGATATGGCAATTAACCACATGCGAATTCAATTCATGTCTGTACTTTTGCAAATAATCTTCAGACCACACAATACGATTCTCCTCATTATCTACGATTCAAAACTTGTCTATACATTCAAAACCAGATTTCCAACTGAACTCGACTGGCAAATGCCAAGAATCAACACAGTCCTCAATACATAAATGACAGTTTCTTGAAAACAGCCCTTTAGTGATTATAAAATAATCAATCACACTATTGCCATGAGGTGAAATTTAAGTAAACTGACCATCAAAATCGCCAGCACAAGCACCGTTCACAATAATACAATCCAACATGAAACACAGATTCAACAATGACTCACCAAAGTTATTGATAAGCATATCTTTTGACTGCCAGTCAAAATTGTCAACATCATCAACATCAACATCATCAACAGGGGAGTAAATAAGTGCTTCATTCCAGTTAGGTTGCTTCCATCCTGTCCGTGCATTTAGATCCCCACAGATCACAAGATGAAATTCCCATCATTTACAATGTTGAGAATAGATTCTTCAAGTAAAACAATTCCATCTTTCTGCATTTTATTGCTATACAAAGGACTGTTTTCTGGAGCAAGGTATGTTGCAATAATCAGCACATCATTATCAACTTGAAAAACACACTTATCTAAGTTTACGACCACAGTATTATCACAATCAATCGTCATATGTGTTATGTAGCGTTGGTAGCATTTGCGGACTAAAATCAGCAACCCACCAGAATTTCTTCCTTGTTTTGATAACTTTTTTGCAGGCGCATGATATTTCACAAAGTTAGTAAAAATTCCGGAGTAGTCAAAAGTGTTATCCACAAAGGTTTCTGTCAAGCAGCCAAAACCAAACAGTTCAATGTACCTAATGAAAGAGATGTTGGTCAGTTTCGTGTATACGTTTTCTACATTGTTAAGTCAAGAATCTCAAATCACATGGATGGCCAAGCCTGTCCTATTGTTTATTAACGTTCTGTCTGACCGACGGTGGAAGGGGGTACGTGCCTGGGGTCTTGTTCACAGGCGTGCTGTCCGAGGTGTTTCCTGGCCTTGGTTGCGTGCGATGAAAGAACTCCCGCACGCCCGACTGCAGTGACCTGCTGCCATCACGACTTGCACTTGAGGACCTTGGGCTGCCGGCCTCCCGAGATGAAGACGGACGAGAAGGGGAATCCCCTGCGTTGGCTGTGCCACGAGAGAGAGAGAGAGAGAGAGAGAGAGAGAGAGAGAGAGAGAGAGAGAGAGAGAGAGAGACGTACAGATTGACAGATTGACAGACAGACAGACATAGATAGAGTGTTGGTGCCTGGTATACACCACATTACACGTTGGCTTGGATTATTTGCTCTTTCACTGTCAACCGCCATTTTCCTCTTCGCGAGGAGTCTCAACAAAGACCAATATGAGATCGGTTTCTATTTGCTGACTTCGTATGGATCGCTAAGCAAAAACTTTGCTGATCGGTTCCCTGTGTTGAGAAGTACAGTGTGACTTGCCTGCTTCACACAGGTGTACCTACTGCTAAGGCATTTGCTATGTCTTACATCTGGTTCTGGTTTGTGAAGTAGGGGGTGGTTGAAAGGTGCTGGAAGGGATCGAAGTGTCGATGGGGGAAGTGGTAGTTAAAGAGGATTTGATGGTGGTGTCAGTGCACATGTGCACTCTCCACTTATGTGACGAAGTATGCAATATGAACGGCACTGCATATGGGACACACCTCTCTCTCTTTACGCACCTTGTGGGCATATGTGAAGAGTTGCCTCTGACCACAAAGGGGCTTGGTTATCACGTTAGCCCAGCCGTCTTACATTATGCCTTTAGTGAAGAGAGCAATGCGTGCAGCTTTGTTTTTGACTGCCATGTGTGAAGGCAAATGGTTTTATGTAAAGGATCCATTCTTATAGATGGTAAGAGAGAAAAGGCAAATTTCCACGTTTGTATTAAAAAATTGTATGTGTCACTACGTAACTTTGATTAACGAATGTGGTAAGCTGAACAACACTTAATGATTAAATAATTTAACAAGCAAAACGTTTAATGTTGGTTTTGTTGGAAAGATGACAATCACGGAACGCACGTTCTCATGTAGTGGTGAATAATTGTGAACTCGACTGTAACAAGACAGACGCTGCCCAAATATGCAGTTGATGAATGCAGACAACGATTACAACTACAGTTTGTGTTTGCTATGATGGATCTGCATTATTCAGTTTGTGTGTGTGTGTGTGTGTGTGTGTGTGTGTGTGTGTGTGTGTGTGTGTGTGTGTGTGTGTGTGTGTGTGTGTGTGTGTGTGTTAGCAAACCTACATGGCCTCTTTTGGCTCGTTATCTGTCTTTCTTTCTTGTTTTTCCAGATATGTGTTTAAAGAGAGAAGCCCTCAGGTAAATCATTTATCTATGTATAATCTACTACGCACAACAAGTTAAGGATCGGTATGTGAAAACAGGTGCATAATAAACTCAGTTCGCTACTGTTATTTATTTCTTAGTCCAGCCAAATTGTCATGAATTCTTGTTCAGCTGTAAGTGGGCGATGTTGTGTTAGTGCGAAAATTGCACGGGATTCTCTACTACTGAGCTGGGCCGCAAACGGAAAAGCGGAAACTGCGAAAAATGACCTTGTTTTGGACCGTTCTGCCTGAACACATTGCACTTGCCAGATGGAAAAACCATTATGCACGTGCAAGCACTGCTGTTTATGTGTGAGATGCTGTCGCTCGCTTGGCTTTATAAGAAGACATTCCACCAGTAGTAGGCCTGATCTGACAATGCCTCCACGACGAAAATTAAGCGAGTTGGATAGGGGACGAGCTGTTGCATGGTTCCAAGATGGTGTTCCCAAGCGAGAAGTGGCCAGGCGACTTCATGTGTCCATCTCGGTCATTGTCCGACTGATTCAACGCTTCACAGCCACTGGGATTGTCCATGAAAGACGCAGATCTGGTCACCGAAGAAGACAACCCCACGTGACGATCTTCTCATTGAACGACAAGCCCTGCAGACAAGAACAGCCTCTTCCAGCATCATTCAAAGGCAGTTCAGGTGGCTACTAACATCAACATCAGCCAGCAGACCATACGGAACCGCCTACATGGATTTAATCTCCGTTCTCGTCGTCCAGCAGTAAGGCCACGGTTAACTCCAGCCCATAGGGCAGCACGCTGCGCCTTCTGCGCACGTCACGTGAGGTGGACACGTCAGCAATGGTCCCAGGTCCTGTTCAGTGATGAATCACGCTTCACCCTTCACCACAACGGCGGCCGACTGAGGGTCTGGAGGCGCCCAGGGCAACGCTTTATTGACGCCACTGTCCAAGAAAAGGTGGCCTTTGGTGGAGGTTCTGTAATGGTCTGGGGGGCCTTCAGCCTTCACCACAGAACACCCTTGTATCATGCGCAGGGTAACCTGACTGGCATCCAATACCGGATGAGATCCTTCGACCGCTGGCTGTGCCTACACTGCAGCAGATGGGACTGAGGGCTGTCTACCAGGATGACAACGCTCGCCCCCACAGGGCAAGGGTGGTCAACGACTTCCTGCAGCAGTCTGGGGTCAACAGAATGGAGTGGCCAGCATGCAGTCCCGATCTCAACCCGATTGAGAACCTCTGGGATGAGCTGGATCGCAAAGTGAGGAGCCACCCCCCTCCCAGGGATGCCCAACACCTCTACCAGATGCTGCAGGCTGAGTGGCAGGCGCTTCCACGGAGGATCTTCACCAACCTGTCAACTCGATGAGGACTCGCTGCGTCGAGTGCCAGAACAGCCATTGTGGTTACACGCATTACTGAGCTTTTGGGAGCATCAGTATGCCCTGTCTTGTGATTTCCATGACTTTGGGAAATCAAATTTGGATACGTACCCACTTTAATCAAATGCACACGCCAAACGATTGCTCGAGATTGAAGGCAATTGTGTATCGTTATCACTAAAGAATGGAATTAAATGTTGGCCAAACTTCAACGCATTGACTTTCTTATTTTGACAGTTATGAATGTTTGTGAAAGTGATCCTTAACTTTTTGTGTGTAGTGTGTAATATCATTTACTTCATTTGTTCCCTAAGTAAAACCCCCTGTGCGACTTGAATCATTGACAATGGTGATCCCTAGCTTTTATTCTCTTCTCGTTTTGTGCTTTCTTTTTTTTTTTGCGTAAGAGTGGTTTTGAACATGCGTTATGTCCTTACTTCAAAATAAGCTGAATTTAGTTAACCCACTCCTTGACATTGATTCATTCACACCACAGTCTATCTATGCATTTCGCTCCTTCTCAGATGCCAAGTCACCCCAAACAGAAAAGATTATATTATCTAATGCCAATGATGCTCTCTATCCTGATGAATTAAAGTCTCTTGGTTGACCTTTGCCCATACAGCTGTACAGACGTGCAAATAGTATGTGCGAATGTTTTCAATATCACAAGGAATACAATGTGATACGATGATGTACATGACTGACATGATGCTAGCTACTTTAGGGATGTGACTACCCCGGAGGTAATAATACACTAACAGAAGGTGCACAGATGTTGTCGATTTTGTGCACTGAAATGTAAGCATGTGGACATTCGACATTAGATTGGAACTGGACTTCCACACACACACACACACACACACACACACACACACACACACACACACACACACACACACACACACACACACACCTCCCCTTTCCCACTGTCCCCACCCCCCACCCCCAAGGTGTAACATGTTTTCACTTCAGCGAATCCAAATTTCTGACTAATAATTAAATGTCTGTGTTCTGAAGATCTTAGTGGGGATATCTACCGTCTCTCATTCCGAAAACTCAGGGATAACCATATGACAATGACTACAGTATGGCGATAATCAGAAAAAAAAAACCCAAAAAAACCCTCTTTAAATTGGAACCACCATCAGTTGAATCTCTACCCGGTACTGCACGCTTGCTACGGGATAAGCATATGGCAATACTTATGACTACAGTATGGCGATAATTAGAAGAAGAAAAAAAGAAGAAAAAAAAAACCCTCTCCAAACTGCCACCGCCATCAGTTGAATCTCTACCCGGTACTGTACGCTTGCTACGGGTTTTTGATGAGACCTCTTGTGCTCACTCACCCGTGGAAAGGTTGACTGTGCCACGGCGGCGGCACACATATCAATGTCTGTTTACAGCACAGCAGGATGAATGATGAGAACTTCGTGATATGCTTTTGTCCAGTCGCACCCACCCACCCCCATCCCCCCACCCCCGCCCTTACCCCCTGAGTTCTGCTGATTTATTACAGTGCTCCTAATCATCAGTGGTGAACAGCAGCGGGCACACGTTGTGCATGTAGGACAGATGAAAGTATGGTGTTCTCACCAGTAGCTCACCAGAGGCGAGGAATCAGTTGGACGTTCAGAGTATACTGCAGCAAGAACTCTGGCGTCTTTGTGTGTGTATTTAAGCAGGCGTTGAATGCAAGAAACATACGTGGTGAAGATTTATCATCGTCCCTCAAAATTAGACCTTGTGATTCTCTCTCTCTCTCTCTCTCTCTCTCTCTCTCTCCTCTCTCTCTCTCTCTCATCTCTCTCTCTCTCTCTCTCTCTCTCTCAGGATCATCATGTTTTCAGATTGCATCAAATAAGCGAAACAATCGCCATTTTCATAGGAATAGAATCTTGATAAATATTTTTCTTGCAAACATAAGTACTTTATAACTACTACTGGATTTACACAGGTCACTCAGCTAGGAATAGCACTTACTTGGAGCTTTCGACAGACCTCCGTCTGTCTTCTTCAGCGGTGGTGTGGCTACTGGGTGAACTGGCGTTCAGTGCACACGACCACGGGTCGAACCCTGGTCATGTGACTGAACGATGAGGGTGTTGTACACCGATGGCAAGGTGTGTCTGCCTTAGTCCCGGTTGAGTGTGGGGTTGTTGGCGGCAAAATGTATGGCCTCCTTCACCCCACGCTGAAACCATCTATTGTCACGGTCGAGAACGCTGATATTTTCATAATCGAACTGATGTTGCTGGGCGTGTAGGTGGGCGCCTACTAGTGATGATTCCCTTTTGTGTTCTGTCAAGCGTTTTCGAAGGTTTCTCTCAGTTTCCCCAACATAGTTTTCTTCACAGTCACGACAGTCTATTTGGTAGATCACTCCAGACTTGTCAGGTTTGTCAGTTTTGTCCTTGGGGGCGACCAGCTGGCTGCGGATGGTGTTGATAGGTTTGGGATGTATGGAGACACCGGTTTTCCTGATCTTCCTGCTCAAGGCTTCAGTCACACCATGGACATAGGGGATGGTGACATGTCCTTTATGCCTGGTTTGGTCTTGTTTGGTGGTAGGGTGCGGTGTGATCTTCTTGCTAGCCGGGATGTTTCCACGCCCACTTCTCATAGCCTGATATGGTGAGAACCAGTTTGAGGTGTTCCATTGCTGTCCTGTCATCGTTGGTGACTTCAATGTACACGTCAACGTCCCCACTGACTCCCTAGTGCTTCGCTTCGCCGGTCTGCTGGACGATTTTGGTCTGCACCAGGCTGTCACCTTCCCGACTCACCAGAAAGGCCACACCCTTGACTTTGTCATCTGCCGGCGTGACGACAACGTGCTGCATTCCACAGCCCCAGATTTCACTCTGGACTTCTCTGACCACTACTGTGTTGTGGCCCAGTTCCGCCTCTCACGTCCTTCACACCTTCCTGTGTACGTGGAGGCCAGGAAGATCGCCGATGTCAACACTGTCACCTTCCAGTCTGATCTTCGGGCCAGGCTGGAGGCCTCTTCACACCTGTCAGCAGACCAGCTCCACCAGCTTCTGTCCAGTCTACTAGATCAGCACGCCCCAGCAACCCGCCACCAGATCTCCAGCCGGCCTCCCCCACCCTGGTTCACCTCTGTTGGACCTCAGCTTCTACAGGCTAAGTGAGAACGGCGCCAGGCAGAGCGTTGCTGGCTCAAATCTGGACTACATGTTCATAAACAAATTTTTCCTACTGCCAATAAGCTAGTTACTATCATTCTGGACAGTGCCAAATGGTGTTTTTACAGTACCAAAATCCTAGCCTGCAGAACATCCCGACAACTGTTTACTGTAACCAATACTCTGCTTGGCAAATCAAAGTCCACACCTCTGCCCTCCTCAATCCCTGCGACAGAACTCCCCCAGCGTTTCTCTGATTTCTTCTATAGTAAATTAGCCACTATTCGCCATAATCTGGACTCTCATGCTGCTCCTTCCCCTGCTGTTCCTGATCCTTCCTTCTCCGGCACTCAGCGGTCTGAATTCCACTCTGTGTCGGTAGAAGAGGTCCGGAAAATCTTGAAGCAAGTCACTGTCAAAACATGTGAACTTGACCCTCTCCCCTCATCCCTTCTTACCTGCTGCCTTGACGATCTCCTCCCATACTTTACATCCATTATCAATGACTCTTTGCAATCAGGTTGTTTTCCCACTCTGTTCAAATCTGCAGTTGTCAGACCTCTCCTGAAGAAGCAAAACTTAGATCCTGAAAATCTCAAGAACTACATACCTGTCTCAAATCTCCCATTTCTTTCCAAACTGATTGAAAAAGTTGTTCTCGCCCAACTGTCTGAACATCTCTCTGTAAACAATCTCTTGTACTCTAACCAGTCAGCCTACCAGGCTGGCCATAGCACCGAGACAGCGCTCCTCAAGATGGCAAACGATCTCCTCACAGCTGTTGATGGATACAAAGTTTCTCTTCTCTCTCTCTTAGATTTGTCTGCTGCTTTTGATACAATAGATCACTCCATTCTTCTCTCAAGACTCAACACTTCTTTTGGTCTTTTTGGTTCTGTCCTTTCCTGGTTCTCTTCATATCTCTCTGATCGCACGCAAACTGTTTCAGTGAATGGTGTTAAGTCTCCAGCAAGAGCACTTCAGTTTGGTGTTCCTCAGGGATCTGTCCTGGGACCGGTTTTGTTTGTGCTGTACACCCAGCCTCTCTCGGCCATTATCAGCCAACACTCTCTCCTTCACCATAGCTTTTCAGATGACAACCAGCTGTATATCTCTGCCCATATCAGTCAGCTTCATGAAATAATCTCCTCTTCTCAAGCATGCATTACCGATGTTAAATCATGGATGCAAAATAACAAACTACAACTTAACGCAGACAAAACTGAAATAATCCTCATTGCTTCGAAACACACTATTAGAACTCATTCTCTCCCTAGTTCTATAAATGTTGATGGAAACGAAATAAATCTATCAGTGTCTGTTCGTAACCTCGGCGTTACACTCGACCAAACTCTCTCTTTCAAACAACATCTCTAATGTGTGCAAGTCCTGCTACCTTGAACTTCGTAGAATCAGCTCAGTTCGCCGCTTCCTTACTCAAAATGCTCTGAAGACTCTAATCTGTGCTTTTGTCCTGTCTCGGCTCGACTATTGTAACTCCCTCCTTGCCGGTTGTCCCTTAACGCTCATCTCTAAACTTCAAAAAGTTCAGAACAATGCCGCCCGTCTGATCTCCCGCTCCTCTAGATCTGATCACATATCACCAATTTTGTCTTCCTTACACTGGCTCCCAATTCAGTCTCGCATTGACTTTAAAGTTCTCCTCCTGGTTTTCAAATCACTGAATAATCTGGCTCCCTCCTACCTCTCTGACCTCCTCCATCTCTATGTTCCGTCTCGTAACTTACACTCATCCACCGATTCTCGTCTGCTTCGATTTCCCTCCGCTCGCCTGAAAACTTCAGGCCAACGATCTTTCTCTTACTAGGCACCTGCTCTGTGGAATAGTCTCCCGTCTTCTTTGCGTAACACGGACTCTTTAGAGACTTTTAAAACCTCCCTAAAGACATATCTTTTCCCTCGGACTGATTACCGATATTCACTTACCATTGTGCGCGTGTTTGCTGGTGTTGAACGCGCTCCTGTGTCTGTCTGCGTGTGAGAGTTGTTTTTGTTTTTTCCCCCTGGCGGTGTGTGTGTGTGTGTGTGTGTGTGTGTGTGTGTGTGTGTGTGTGTGTGTGTGTGTGTATGCGCGCGCTTTGAATTAGAATTGTAATTTTTATCATGTTTTCTGTAATATGCGCTTTGGGCTCTTGCGAGGTGAAGCGCTCTATAAATATCCTTTTACATTACATTACATTACATTGCCTGGTCTTTGGCATCCTAAGTAGAGCAGATGGTGTTGGGCCGATGAGTGAGGGTGCATATCACTCTGAGTTTGTGTTCCAGTGGCTGGTGGCTTTCGAACTGTAGGCACTGGTTGGTGTGGGTAGGTTTGCAGTACATACTGAAGGAGAGGCTGTCCTCTGTCCGTGTAATGAGTGTGTCTAGCATGGCAATCGAGTTGTTATCCTCCACCTCATGAGTAAATTTGATCGCAGGGTGTTGACTGTTCAAATGGTTGGTGAAGTCTTCCACCAGCTCCCTCTTGAGGGTGGATATGGTGTCGTCCACGTAGCGGCCCCAATAGCATGGGGGAGAATGGTAAGACGCCAGGGCATTCTCATCGAAGTCCTCCATGAAGAGGTTGGCTACAATGGGGCTGATTGGAGAGCCCATGGCCGCTCCTGCGGTCTGCTGGTAGAAGTTACCTTGGAACGTGAAGTAGGTGGTGTTGAGATAGCAAGCCAGGAGTTCACGGAAAGTGTAGTACGCTGGGGCAGAGTGTCGTCAGCCTGGAGTCTTGCTTTGATGATGTGGATGCTTTCTTCGATGGGGATGCTGGTGAACAATGCCGAAACATCATATGATACCAGGCACTCGTCAGGAGAAAGGGTGTAGTCTGCCAGTTTCTGGACCAAGTCTGCACTGTTGATGATGTGGTGTTCTGTTGTGCCAACCAAAGGAGACAGGATGTCTGCCACAAATCTCGCCGTCTCATACATGAGGGAACCTCTGGAAGCAACTATGGGATGGAGAGGGACGTCTTTCTTGTGCACCTTAGGAAGGCCGTAAAACTTGGGGACATCCGTGGTTGACGGGTACAGTTTTCTGTAAAAGTCAAGGGACAGTCTGCCCGTCTCCTTGAGATGTTTGAGCAGCTCCTTGAGCTTGGTGGCATACCTGTTGGTGGGGTCTTTCTTGAGAGGCTGGTAGGTTTTTCTGTCATCCAACAGTTGACTGGCCTTGTCGTAGTACATGGACTTGGGGATGATGACCGTGGACCGACCTTTGTCGGCCGGGAGTATCAGAATCGTGTCGTCTTTCCTAAGTCGGGCCAACACACGCCTCTCCTGAACAGGAATGTTGGGTTTCGGCGGTTGTGCTTGTTTCAGGATGTTGACACATTCCGACCTCAGATGGGACGCCTCTTCTGTATGCGGGCCTATCTGTCTGCAGGCGGTTTCGATACTCGTGATGTAGTCCACGATGGGGAGTTTGTCCGGGGTCACAGCAAAATTGAGTCCCTTTTCCAGCACTCGCTGTTCAGAGTCAGAAAGTTCACGTTCACAACCCATCTCTTCTTCACCATGCGCGTCTCTTCTTCAGTCACAGGTACAATTGGAATGTGATCGTTCTTGTCACGCTTCGATCTCGCCATTAGTTTCTCTAACTTGCTTCTCTGGCGCATGCGCACTTTGTTCCATTCCAAGTTTTGCGTTGATTTGAGCCAGTCCTTCACTTCCGCTAGTATCTCAGTCGGTACGTTTGCACTCAACCTGTCCGAACAGAGATGGATATGTTGTTCTAACTCCTCGATCCTCAGATTGATCTGCTTTACGCTCGCGTTCATCAGGGCCCGTTCCGTACGGAATAGGATGTTGATTGCAGCTTTTCCTCTGACCGATGACTTGATTTTTAGGCTGGTCGGTACGACACCGTGATGTGTGCAGTGTAGCGTGAAATGCAGATGGTTTCGGAATCTCGCTAAGGCTCGGTATTTGAGTAGGCCCCGTTGCTAATATATCAAGTGCTGGCACCCTTGAGAACACAAATGGTCATTATAATAAAGAAGAAACACACACACACACACACACACACACCACAGAGAGAGAGAGAGAGAGAGAGAGAGAGAGAGAGAGAGAGAGAGAGAGAGAGAGAGAGAG
The DNA here is from genome assembly GCA_018398815.1 of Conus ventricosus. Lineage (NCBI taxonomy): Eukaryota > Metazoa > Mollusca > Gastropoda > Neogastropoda > Conidae > Conus > Conus ventricosus. The sequence goes on along the minus strand of JAFLJL010017889.1, from coordinate 26,765 downwards.
AGAGATGCTTTGGGGGTGCTGTTGGGTTCTTCTTTGAACCCTTGGTGGTGAGAACACCACAGAATTACGGACTGTGGTGTGTCTTTATTTGACGCCAAGAGCACAGACACAATCAGCCGTGTCTCCCTGATGAGTTCCGATCCAGCGGACGAAAGGCCTAGGAGCAGGCGATACATATAGATCTGCCTTCGAGAGGGATTGCGATGGTTCCCTCATGTAGCTAGTGAAGGGTTTTAATTTTTATAATTTACATTTTTTCAATTCCTTCAAAATTTCAAATCTTTGCCTAGTCATTACTATAACGATGGAAGAATTGTTAACCTACAATTGTTTTCCCCCAACACTTAATTGTTCAGCATTATATATATATTGCGCATATGGCAATACTGGCCACAAAGTACATCACTGACATCAGTCAGAAAAAGGTCAGCAGAAAATGTCATAAATCAGTTCCACCGAGACTGACATTTCAATAAAAGTAATCTCTCTCTCTCTCTGCAAACACACACGCACGCACATTATATCTGTCTTTGTCTGCCCGCCTCTCTCTCTCTCTCTCTCTCTCTCTCTCTCTCTCTCTGTTTCCGGGGGTTCGACTTCCGCTTGCGAAGTGAAGACAGCGTCTGTCAGTCGCTCCGACATCAAAGCGTAATTTCTCAAGATCAAGGCCGGTATTTCCTGTAGTACAGCCATCAAGATGCCAGCGGTTCCTTTATCCTTTTGCTCGGTTTGTGGTGTTTTTATTGTTTTCTTTCATTGCATTTATGTATCGGCGATCGGCAAAGAAAGTCTCTTTGTTTTGTCGGACATTGAAGCTCCGAAGATGGCAAGACGGTGTCGCAGTAGGTTTGATCCTGTCGTTTTTGTTCCACGGACTTTCACTCCAGCGCTGTGGGGACATTGAACTGAACCAGGACCCAGAACCGGCAGCAAGGAGGAGAGTCTCAAGCAGACACGACTGAGGAGTGCCAGAGGATCCTCGCCTGCAGCCAGTGCCTCGCCGTCCCGTCCGCCTGTGGAACCTTCTATCGCTGATGTCATGTCCAGTCTTCAGATGTTGAACTGTAAGTTTGATGGAATGAAGGCCGACATGAGAGAGATGAAAGAGACGCTAAGTGATTTACATGAGGATGTTTCTTGTTAAAGCAGGAGATTACAGATCTCAAGTGTGATAATGAAAGGCTCAGAGAACAAAACGAAAGACTGACTGAAAATGTGATGAAATTAGAGCGAAAGGCAGATGATCTCGAATGCCGTTCAAAAAGGAACAATGTCATTTTCCACGGTGTTCATCGAAGAGAGAATGAAACTCGACAAGATTGTGAGGCATTAATTCAGGACTAATGACAGGCAAATTGGATCTGCCCGAAGACATACATTTGACAGACTACACAGACTGAACAGAAAGGCAGACTCTCCGATTATCGGTTGTTGCACCTTCTATAAACATAAAGAAAACTGCATAAACGCCAGAAGCAAATTACAAGGAACCAAAATATTCATAAGCGAGGACTTTTCTCAGCGGGTTAGGGAAATTCGAAAAAAGTTGGTGCCTCATCTAAAAGAAGCCAAAAAGAACAACAAAAGAGTGTCCATGGTCTACGATCATTTGATCATTGACGGACAAAAATTCTCAGTCGATCAGGATGGTAATCTCAAAAAGATGACCTAGGAAATGGCCGGCCTGGTAAGGTAAAACACACGGGTGTAAATGAAAGTAATAAAATATCCTTCACACTGACGATCGCGCTGTGGGAACAAGTAAAGTCGGACACCGCCTACTCCTGAACACGAATTGAAATATCGCGTGCAGTTCGGGATGAGGTGGTTGACACATCCGTGCCTGCGCTACACACTGACAACAAAATTCAAAGCGTGTGTTCTCTGATTTGTATGTGTCCCCGAATAAAGTACGAGATGATATTGAGGATCTCAGTGATGTTATTGGTCATGATATTTGGGATATCAGTGATATCATTGGTCATGGGATATCAGTGATATCATTGGTCATGAGGGTGGGGATGTTGTGACGTCATTAGTCATGATGAGGAGGATGCCAGTGTTGTTGTTAGTCATGGTATGTGTGATGTCAGTCATGTTGTTGGTCGTGATGGTGTTGATGTCAGTGATGTAATTAGTCATGATAGTTGTGATTTCAGTCATGTTGTTAGTTATGATAGGTGGTAATGTCATTAGTCATGATTGTGGTGATGTTTATTGTTGAAAGCAATGTAGTCAATCATGTCAGTCATGTTATTGGTGACGACAGGAATAGGAATCATAATAGTGATTTTTCTTCTGATGTTAGTGACATTATTGATTATGACCATGATAATGCAAATGATGTGGATGATGACGTTTTCGACCACAAGCAAGAAATGTTTTCAAAATGAACGGTTAACTTTTTTGACTTATAACATGAGGGACTGGCACGTATTTATGAACCTGATATGCGATCTTTTATTGGAAATTTTGACTTTGCTTTGCTGGTGGAAACTTTTCTCAGACCTTTTCTTCACAGTGTTTTCCCCAGCATAAAGCCTATGTTACACCGGCTGTCAGACTGACTGACTCTGTCACTGCCCGCCTCTCAGGCGGCGTTGTGCTATTAGTCAGAAAGGTACCAACTGCTTATATTGAATGTATAGAAATGGAATATGATAATGTAGTTATTTTGAAGTTATCTAAACGTTTATTTAATTCACACTCTGACATTGTTTTATGGGTGCATATCTCCCTCCGACTGACTCGGCATACTACAAAGATACGGAGATAACTAATGGTGTTGCACTAATTGAACAGTGTATTTTGGATGTTCTTGAACTGCTTGGCGATGTTCAATTTATTTGGTTTGGTGATTTTAATGCTAGGACTGGTACCGAATACCCTCATGATGACATTATCCCTGATGCCTTTTTTGATAACTCTTCTGTGACCCATGTTAATTCAAGTCATCCTAGTCGACATTCATATGGATCATGTCGTGAACAGTTTTGGAAGATATCTCATTAATGTCTGTGAACAGTTTAGTTTTTCAATACTAAATGGAACTGTAGTGGGTGATGCACATGGGAAATTTTACATATGTGGCCTCATCTGGTTGTAATGTTATTGATTATTTCTGATGTCGAGCAGCCTTTTGTCCTTGTGTTCGTCGCTGAAAGTTCAGAGCAGAATTGAGTCTAAACATATGCCAATAGTTTTGGAGTTGTTGACTACCGCTATTGCTGAGATTCCAGAAAGTGTTCAGCCTAAAGGTAAATCTTATTCTAAGTATGTTTGGAATGAAGATTTTAGTCAAGACTTTTATTGTGTTTGGATTCTGATGAGGTTAAAAACCACATCAATGAAGCAATTGAACACGTTGATTATGATATTAACGCCGCTTTGACAAAGTTTAATGAGGGTTTATATATAGCTGGACGGTGTATGAAGAAGACTGTAACAACAGGTAGGGACAAAAAGCAGGTTTGTACGATCTGGAATGTAGACAAAGTAGATTATTTCTAAGGAGAAAGTTGAGAGTTTTTAATAGGAACACACGATGACACGGATAGACTGGCATATTGTGAGAAAAGAAACAATATAAATACTTGTTAAGAGATAAAGCAGCTGGACACAGGGAGAGGGTGCTGTTGACGCTACAGGAAAAAATGAATGATCCGAAAGTTTTCTGGCTACTGTGAAGTCTTATGTTTCAAAATCTCCACTTCAAATGAATTTACTAAAGAGGAGTGGTATAATCATTTCAACAATGTATTCAATCCACTGCCTGTTGATGGTAACGATATTGATTCCTTTGACATTGATGGCTATGGTAGTAATGAGTGTGGTTTCCATGGTGGGGAACAGGTTGATGACGATATTATTGAAGCTTTAGAAGATGATAATATAGATATTCTTGAGCGAGACATAAATCATGATGAAGTTTTGGAAGCTATAACGCACTAAAAAAGGGTAAGGCTTCGGGACCAGATGGTATAATTGGTGATTTTTTCAAAACCCGTCAACACAAATAATACAATTTCTTGTTAAATACTTCAATTTTCTTTTCACGTCTGGTTCATACCCTGATGTATGGATGGAGTCTTTAATCCAACCATTACAATAAAAAGGTGATACTGCTGTCCCAGATAATTATAGAGGTATATTTTTGCTGAATATAAGTAGTAAAATTTATAGTTTTTATTTTAAATAAAAGACTCTCAAACTGGATAGAACAAAAAGAAATTTAAATTTATGAAACCCAAGCCGGCTTTCGAAAACATTACAGTACTATTGATCAGATCTTTACTTTAACAGCGTTAGTTCAAAAGCAGTTAGTTAAACGCAAGAAATGGTATGTTGCTTTCATAGATTTTAAGAAGGCGTTCGATTCGGTGATACGGGAAAGGCTTTGGATTGTTTTGAAGAAAAATAAGATAAGGGGTAAAATTTTCAATGCAATATAGAGCATGTATAATGTTGTAAAAGCTAGGGTAAGAGTAGGAGGAGATGTTTCAGAAACATTTATGTGCCCTCGTGGCCTTAAACAAGGAGAAAAATGTAGTCCTGTTTTATTTTCTCTTTTTATTAATCATTTAGCTAAAGAAATTACACGAACAGGAAAGCATGGTGTTCAACTTAACCCCGATTTCATAGAAATTTTAATCCTCCTCTTTGCAGACGACGTTGTGCTAGTTTCAGATACCATAAACGGATTACAAACTCAACTAAATATTTGTGGAATGTGTCCAAGCGATTAGGACTAATTGTGAACCTTGAGAAATCTAATATCGTTATATTTAGAAACGGTGGTTATGTTTCTATTCGTGAAAGGTGGAAATATGAAATGAAACACTTTCGATAGTAAATATGTATAAATTTTAGGTATATTCCTTTCTACCCGTCTGTCATATACACATTCTCTTTTGGATTTGTCCAGTCGTGCAAAAAGGGGTAATTGTAATATTGCGTATTTTATGGTCAATTGGTAATTCGTCTCCTGCAGTATTTTTCAAAACTGATGGCCAAATACAGCCCATGCTGACGTATGGGCTGAGATATGGGGTATAAGAACAAATCTTCAGCCAATTGAATCTTGTTCATCTTTTTTCTTTAAAAAGGTTTCTCAATATAAAAAACACATTCTTCAAATATACTAGCTTATGGTGAGACTGGACGATACCACTTTTTGTAAATGTTTATGTTAAATGCCTGAAATATTGGTTACGCATTCTGAGAATGCCACTGAATTAGGTTACCACTTAAAGCATATAACATGTTACTAACTCTGCAGAATCAAGATAAAGAACCTGGGTGTCCTCCATGCGGAATCTTTTATATCGTTATGGTTTTGAACACGTTTGGGAAAGCCAAGTATCGGAAACTGTAATTTGTTCATATCAACCTTTAAAAATAGACTAATAGAGTGTTATAAGCAGGAATGGCATTTTGACATAACAACAAGAGTTAGATTCTCTTTTTATTGTTCATTCAATTCGGCGTTTATCTATTAGTTTTCATCTAACTACAGTAAAACATGTTCCTGTGCGAAATGCTTGACTAGATTAAGACTTGGTGTCTCATCATTGAGACCTCATCGTTTACGACATTGTCAAAATGTTTCAGGAGAAAATTTGAACTGCCCATTTTGTTTTGTTAGAGAAACGAAAATACACTTCATTTTAGTATGTCCGAAATATAAGGAACTAAGGGAACAGTATTTCCCGCCAAGTTCTATAAATACCCATCATGTTTTAGATTATCAATGCTTTTGGAAACCAGAATAGTATCGTAATAAATAATCTAGCAACATTTATATTCAAATCATTGCAATTGAGACGGCTTTTCCTGATTTAAAAGAATTGCAAACCAGTTTCAAATCATTTGGTATTCCAGCATGTACTTTTGCTTTCCCATTGGTGAACATGTTCTGATAGTATGTCTAATGTTCGACATGTTACACTATAATTGTTGTCATATTGTACTTTGAACTCAACTCCCATGATATGGGCTGTAGGCCTAATCATTAAATTTCGTATTCGTATTTCGTATTCGTATTCGTATTCGTATTCTCTCTCTGTTTCCTCAGTGTGCCATTACATTCATCAGATACTGTTTTGTATGGGAAATCAGGCAGGTATCCATTGCATTAAAATCATTCGTGGAGTGTATATATTGGATAAAATTAACAAGATTAGCCATGTCGAGACTCCAGACAGGCATATGAAATGCAGTTGCAGCAAGCAGAGGAGGGTAAACAAACTGGCATTTGAAATCAAGAAAGCTTTAGCAGAACATGGATTAGGAATTCTTTGGACGTTCCAGGAAGTAGGATGCGAAAATGGTTTTGTGTCTTGATTTAAAGATAGATTAATAGCAATCTATAAACAAAACTGGCATGGGAAAATGGAAAGTAGTGATCAATATAACTGGTTCGTATCTGTTAAATCAGTTTTAAAACAGAAAGATATATTTCAGTTGTTAAAAATAGATGGCACAGAATTTGTTTCGCCAGGTTCAGATTAAGAAACGTTGGTCTCAATGCAAACAATGAGGTTTAGTTCAAACGTCTCCATTACTCTCCCATGTCCGATGTGTGGTTATGCTCCGGAGAATGAGTCACTTCATCTTCGGATGTAGGGGCTATGATGAACTGAGAAAAAATCAAACGTTGTTTAAGTCCAAGGAAGCGGAGAGGAAGGATCTAATCGATATCTTAACGTCTGACAGTCACACTATATCACTTGCAAAATACATCACTTGTATCACTTGCAAAATGCATTTCAGAGGCGATAATGAGTGAGTGTATTAAATGTTGAAAATGTCTTATGTATTTATCAGTTGAAGAACTTCAAAGAGCATTTAACTCAATAGGCAAGACAAAGAGACCGTATGTTATATTTGGATGGTTGATGTAGAAATATTGTACGTTCTGCGCGGGCGAGCGAGCGCGCAGGCGTGAGTGTATGTAAGTGTGTGTGTGTGTGTGTGTGTGTGTGTGTGTGTGTGTGTGTGTGTGTGTGTGTGTGTGTGTGTGTGTGTGTGTATTAGTGTTACTGTGTGTTTGCTTCCGTGACTTCGCCGCTGTTATGAAACCAGTTCTGTACCCCTGTCACAAGGGCTTTATAGCTAATGACAGTAAACGATCAAAGTTTCAAAGTGTCAACTCTCTCTCTCTCCTTCTCTCTCTCTCTCTCTCTCTCTCTCTCTCTCTCTCTCTCTCTCTCTCTCTCTCTCTCTCTCTCTCTCCTCTGCGTACATGCATACACATGCACGTTATATCTATGTATTTGCCTCTCTGTCTGTCTGTCTCTGCGCGAGCGCGCGCACGCACGCACGCGCGTGTGTGTGTGTGTGTGTGTGTGTGTGTGTGTGCGCGTGTGTGTGTGTGTGTGTGTGTGTGTGTGTGTGTGTGTGTGCGCGCGCGCGCGCGCGCGCGCGTGTGTGTTAACCAACATGTTTTCCATTATACCAACGATTTTCTGACTTTATAAAATGCGATTTGATGGAATATATACATACAGTTTAAGATAACAGAAACTCAACATGGCTTTTTATCACTGTGAGCTGTACATAGTCCGTAACACCCGAGTGATTTCCTCTGTACGACTTTCGACTACGGTGTATCAAATTCAGTATCAGTTTCACCAAGGACGCGCCACTATGTGTGGACTAGCCCATATACTCTACATTACATTTCAAGTTTCTTTAAAAAATATTTGATTGAATACATTGAACACCAAGTATTGTTAAAAGATAACATCCCTGTGCGCTTGTCAAGTGTCTTGTACTCATATCCTGTTTCAGTGCCGTGTTTAGAACCCTTTAAATAAGGAGTTGAACATGACTATCACGCAAGTGGAATTCATTATAGAAATCACACACAACCAGAAATGGAACTGCCAGTGAAAGAGATGCCTAGTTCTGGAGTAAGACATTTGTGTGTAAGATCAGTTCAGTATGTAAGGCATATGATTTCGCCTCTGATGTATAGGTCTATTGATCATGTAGCTTGGTTGTTACTTTTTCTAAGTTTGTTTTTCCAAACCCAAATTGACACGATTTCCTTTCCTTTATATTTCATTCATTTATCGTTTTTGCAATTTCTTTCTTTTCTTTTTTTCCTTTATCCGACTGAAGACTATTGTCACTGAGTGTGAACAGCAACAGTAGAAAGAAACTCGTGGAGAGCGTGGCAGCAGAGAGTCCTCAGAAGAGAAGCCCCCTTCAATCAAGTGTTTCGGCCCTTCTCTCCTGATACTCTAGGGGGGTTGGGCCACACCCGGTTCATGACTCCGGATGTCCCTCTGTTGTCCCCGTTTTCCCTATCTTGGGACGAGTCATGGCTGGGATTCGAACCCATGACCCTCTGGACATGCTCATTTTCCACTTAATGACTCGCACTCTAACCACTGAGCCACTGGGTCACCTGATATTTGTAGGGAAATTTAAGCCTTATGAAGTTCACTTGTGTTCCTCCTTGACCAGATCCAGCTTGAACACCTCTCTGCCGCTTCTGCCATTGCTTTCAGGGCTCTGGTTTTCTCCCTCCCTGCAACTGAGAGCTGTTTCATGAAGCTGTATGAATCCGTTCCAACAAACCTCCTAGCTTCAATTTCTGCAGTGACGACTTTGACCTGATAGCCTTCTCTCCTCAGGATGTTTGCCAGATCAGTATACTTTTCAGTCTTGTAGATTTGAGCTGCCTCCATTCTGTTCTCATATGGAACCGTGAGCTCGATCATGATCAGCTGCTTGGTTGACTGCCGGTGGAGTACTATATCTGGTCTCATGCCACTCTTGCTGATGATCTCTGGATGACTCTTCTATTCTGGGAGGTCTGCAGTGCACTCCCAGTCATCTGCCCCGTCCATCAGACTCTGTCTGCATGTCCCGAGTGGCACTGTTGTTCTTGGCCATGATTTGGTACCTCCTGCAGTGAAGAATGTTGCGAGCGCTTTTGGAGTCCTGATTTTCCCTTTTGTGGTCTTGGTACTAGCCCAGACTGCTTGTACAATCTCTGTTCTCAAGATCTATTAAGCTATCCCATCACAATGTGGAATGATTACAGCTAGGTGTCATAAATAAATGAATGAATAGAGAAGAAAGGATTAGGAAAGGATTTCTGTCTGTCTGTCTGTCTGTCTGTCTGTTTGTCTGTATGTGTGTGTGTGTGTGTGTGTGTGTGTGTGTGTGTGTGTGTGTGTGTGTGTGTGTGTGTGTGTGTGTGTGTGTGTGTGTGCGTGCTCAGAATATTGGGCGATGGCAGAATTGCCAGTGCAGTTTCAGAAATTGAAATTTGGCGGCAGATTTTGAAGTCTGGAACTATTCTACAAACATCTGGCGCACTGGTGTGCTCTGTGGACATACGTCAGGGAAGATCTAAATTTTGTGAAGAAGTTTCAAAGCAAGTTTGAGAAAACCATTAGTCAGATTTGAATCCAGATATTAATGATGTCGGACATATTATAAAAAGAAACAACCTGATGACTGTTTAAATATGACATTGACTTCCGTAAACAAAGAAATTCATAAACATGTACAACTTATCAAGCTAAGATTGAAGGTCGTCAGCACACCACACGCTTAACAAAGCCATGATATTGTCGAAGCGGGAACTAATCATTAGACAGAGGCTGAAAACCTGTAAAGGTGGATAGGTGCAAGTGTGCTATAAGGACAAGTCTCCAGAAAATAATTCTGAGTCGTCCAAGTGCGTCGAAAACAAAGCAATTATTTGCGGATGGGGGAATTCTGTGGCATCAGTGACAGATGAATTGTTTGGACTGAGGCAGCAATCTGTTGATGCACGTGCTGGAGAACTTTGCACAGTTCTGCTTTGTTTCGTGGCTGCTGCAATCAGGGGTTCGCAGAAAGAGGCACTAGGCTGCACATTTTCTCCAACAATTGTCGATGTAAGCATCTTTTCCTATTTCTGTTTATCTACCATCAGCTGGAAGCTTTTTAAACTTCAAACATTGACCTGATGGTGTTTGTACTTAAAAGTCTTCCTTAGAAGCTCTGTTGTTGATGTCATTAAATTGGAAAAAAAGAAGAAAGGTGATTCTGCTGACAAACCATAACGTCTCAATGTCAATTTCTTCTGACATCAGCACATAGGTTTTCACAACCTTAATGGGAAAATCTATTAAGGTTAAGGGCTGTATATTTGAAGGAAGACGGGGAGTTTATTCAAATGACATACTGATCATGTTTGTTCTCTTCTTTTTAAAGTCTTTGCTTGCGCATTCATATTTTTCTCATCAAGCAGGCAAATGCCAGTCCCAATCACTATTTTATGAATGAAACCAATGTTGTCACTTTCTAAATGATCAGAATCTTGATCTGTCCTGTAAAGACGATTTACTGGAATCGTGACATTTCAAGGTAATGTAAGCGAGGTTGAATGTTTAACTGCAGGCAGTGGTAATATCTACGTTTTGCAGTGTGTTATCTAATGAACAAGACAGGTTTTACAGTATTTTGGAGTTGTCTTGAGGTTTAACATGTTACGAATACTCATTGTTGCAAACGCTGAGGTGGTTTTTTTTTTGTTGCCTGCCTTAGTTCCTGACCAATAGCATCATAGCCATCGGCAGTATCACCTGTACAGAAGACCCTGTGTTCATCAATATCTAAAAGCTCTCAAGCAGCAGTTACAGTACTCTGAGGAGAGGCTGTTCTCTAAATTGTGCCCTGATGCACGTGTAATGTCGTTGCAGGATTTTCACAGCCACTGTCAGTTATGGGATGAAAAGGATGGTCTCTCTCTGGCCTAGTTTCAGGAGTCTCTCTGCTATAAACTTTCTATCCTTGACAGGTCACTTCGTCATTTTGCTACTGTATGTCATCAAAACGTGGATGTTAAGTGTGGTGTGCTGTCTATTTTACAGATAACATATCGTCATTTTATCCGTTGTAAGTATTTTGTATTTCCCCACACTTAGGCGATGGGCCCATACCCCAAATTTCACATATTGGTATCATCTGGGTGGGCAAGTTCTAGTTGCTATTTTCTACTAGCTGTATGTCTGTAGTTTATGTTTTGATGTGATAACCACTGCAGAATGGTAGCTTAGTAGTGGTTATCACCCTCTGAATAACCCTACCCTTACTTACCGAACACAATTACGAGTTATGACATCTGTAATATTACAGGGTGATGTTGTTTCCTAGTGATGAGTAAGAAGTAAATAACAATCAGAACTTGTTCCAGGAACATTAATGCTGTAGCAGCACTATCATTGTACCATAAAATAGAACAAAAACCATTGCGTAAGGCAATTCTTGCAGATTAAAAAAAAAAGTTTAAATCATTTTAGCGACCATCTTAAACAAATTCTTTCAGATATCTCCCTTTTGCATCCAAATGTTGTACTTTTGGTGACAGAAGGGATTCATTAGAACATTGTCCAAAAATAATGCATGTGTAATTCACACATTTCAGTTCATCAAAGAGTTCCGCATGCTTGCTACAGCGCAATCAGCAGACAGGGTCAAGTAACAACTTTCAAAGTTCATCGTCAGACATCTTATCACTATCACTATTTGAGTCCGCAAGCCGAAACTGAGGGTCATCATCTTGCTTCTAGTTGCTGCAGGTTTGAAGTTGGCAGAGATATGTGCAGTGTAGCCCACTGGCAAGGCAGGAGCAGTTGGGCAACACACGAGAGCGCGTACACTTGCAGGCAAGAAGCTCCAAGACCACCTCTGCAGGCTGTGTGTGCATCCAGTGTATGGCTAGCTGGCCACCTCCATCATTGATCCATCCACTCTCTGTG
>JAFLJL010017889.1:0-5000 GCA_018398815.1 Conus ventricosus | reverse complement strand
TCCCATAACAGATAGAACATCCGTCTCATCTTTCTTGATTCTAGGCACGTGTGTGTCTCGGTGGGACAGTTTCGAGCTGCCCTGGTTTGTCGTGGCTCTCAGCGCTCTGAGATACTCAGTTCTATACTCTGCAGTGAGGTAGTGCTTGGTAACGGCTCCTGCTTTCAAGCTGAATCCCTTTGTTCCCCCAGGTGTCTTTGTGTCTTTGTTTACAGTTTCATCAATGGCTTCATCAACTGGGATTCTTCCAAAGGGGTTTGCTGGGCCAAGCTGAACAGAAAACCCACCATGCATGAATTCACTGTAAACATCTGGATGTGTGATGGGGAGCTGTGACACTTGTGCATAGTGGTACGGCAGGTACCGTGCATAATTCAGCCCGTCATACGTGAAGCACCAAGGTATCATTGCACGAATAGATGTCAGGTGAAGGTGCCAGTGCCCCTCACGTGATGCCCGGATCAGGCCCAGGAGAATCTCCACCATGTCCAAACAGGACATCCAGAAGTCTGAGAGACCGTCGTTACCACTTCTGAGAAACTGCAGGTAGATGTCAAACAGGGCCATGATGCCACCACAAGCCTTATTCTTGAGCACTTGGTTCAGGGAAGCCTCATCTTTGCAGAGATCATTTGTGATCTGAAGTGTTTCATCCAGGTGTACCAGGTCACTTGGGTGTGTGGTTTCCATCCAGGTGAGGAAGCCTTCCCATGCCAGTCGCCTTGTGAAGGCGCACTGCGCGGTTGTACCTTCTGCCATCCATCACACCAGCCACAGAAACTTCTGCTATCAGGCCAGACTCAACACAGAGATCCCTCCGTCCAGCATCTTGGAAGCGTTTTCCAATGGTGGACAGCAGTGTGCATACTGTGTGGAACACTCCAAGCCTTAGGATAATTGTGTTCTGAAATTTGTCAGGGTGTTTCCAGGTGATCTCTACAGCTTTTGCGTACAAAGCCTGGTCAAATACGCAGACAATCGTTGACGGAGCTAAGGACTGCATGATGGAGTGTGACTGGTAGAGCACTTCATGTTCCGTTGACAACTGAGTTACTGGAGCATTGATGGTAGGCAGGTAGCCAATGTTGTCTTGACTGACTGTCCTGCCAAGTCGGGTCAGAATGTTGAAGCCTGTCCAGCCACAAATTGGTCTTCTTGAATTGACGCACGTGCCATGATCCACACAAGGTTCTTTTTCCTGGCTTACTGGGTTGCTTCTACTGTCTCAGCTTCTGCTGTTTTGCTCTGTGGTGGCCCAACCCTTTCCCCAGCATTGTATGTTGCCAACAGTGGCACTGGTGCATCAATGTTTCTTTTTTTTTTTTGTCCACTGAAGGCAAGTCTTTAGTTGGCAGAGGCTCCGCTGATTTTGCTTGCACAGCAATCCCATTCACTCTTTGAGATGACCCCCACCACTCTGTCTGTCTCTTCCAGGCGGTCTCTTCCATACTATAAATACACAGTCTGAGTGGTCAGCTCTAGCGTTCAATAACCGAAGCATTGTCAGCGGCTAAATATTGTGCAGAGCATAAAAATTAAAATTACAAAAATATATTATAAATATGAAAACCCTTCACTAGCTGCGTGAGGAACCATTGTGATCCTTCCCGAAGGCAGATCTATTTATGTTGCCATCCCCTAGGCCTTTCGTCGCTGGATCAGACTCATCAGTGGCACACGGATGATTGTGTTGCTGCTCTTGGCGTCAAATAGAGACACACCACAGTCCATATTTTTTGCACATAACGTCTTTTGTTATCTTTTCCATTGATATTTAAAGGCTTAACAGTAGCTGGTAGGTAATAGGAAAAAATGAATTCTTAGATAGAAAAAGATGCTTCTCGAAACTTTCATCACACACTCAGGGCATTCATAATACAGTGAATTCGTTATGCAGTGGATGGCTAGATATTTCACTCACTGTTTTGATATGCTAGCATTTGTAACTGGCGAAAATTGTCAATGTTGAAAATTTACAATGAAAACACAAATCCATATTCAAAAAAACATGAAAAAACAATACCAGTACATACAGAAGAGAGAGAGAGAGAGAGAGAGAGAGAGAGAGAGAGAGAGAGAGAGAGAGAGAGAGAGAGAGAGAGAGAGAGAGAGAGAGAGAGAGAGAGAGAGAGAGAGCATTAAGTCACTTTGTCTTTTTTACAGGTGAGTCAAAGATCGACAGTAATGTATTTATCTGTAACATCAACACCAAACTACTGCTTTGAAATTAATTTATTTGATTTAATTTGTACATGCCAAACTATATACATAGAATCAGACTTTTTTTTTCATTTTACAATTAATTGCAATTCAGTTGGAACAATTTGCACCACATACAAATTTTCTGTGTGTGGAAATATCATCTATAGGGATTATGATACCACTTTCCAAGACTTGCTGCTTGACAGGGATGAACATGGATGCTCACTTATACCCAAAACTATTCAGGGTATGTCATTTTTTTCTGATTCTAGCTCCCCTCTCTGAGGACAAGATAATTCTCAAAATGCAACTCATGAAAAGTTCCTAACAGATGACAAATCTTAGCAACATAGTGCATGCAGATTAAATTGATCTATGCAAATCTTGTGCATCAAATCAAGCTTAGGGGTAGAAAATGTATCTTATGCCTTTTTCCGAAATGTTCCACATGTATATCCGACAGTGTTGCAAGCATGCGTACATACAATGCGCAAAATAAAACTAACACATCCTGCCATTGGCATTGTCCTCATCCAGGCTGTGGCAGCCCTCTTCAGCCCAGCCATGGTCTGGGGATTGGCTTCATGGTCATAATCTTTCAGATAATCCCAAAGATAAAAGTCTGCAAGGATCAGGTCTTGTTAGTGTGTGGCCTATTTCATTGACAAATTCCCACAGAAGAAAAGATTTCAAAACAAATCCTTAGTCATTGCAGAGTGTATTTGAAGGGGTGAGAAGTGGAGCAATCTTGCCTGAAACATGGTTTGTTCCTGCCAATGCTTCTTAAGCTCGCCTAGTTAGTGCACCATGACTGTTCATTCTTATCCCCTCACCAGTGTGGTCTGTTAAATCCATGAGTTGAGACTGCAACCTGTGCTGTACAATTCGTGCAATTTAATGGGCCCGTGCAGAAAATCTTCGAGTGGAGCTCCGCCCTGGACGATGTTGGTGGTGTTGTGCTCCAGAATATGTTATTCTTTCTGTTCGTGTTACTGAACAATGTTGCGCGTCGTTTTCAAGTTTGCTTGCAACGCCGAGGGGCATATTTTGGAAAACATGACTGAAAGAGAACAAACCAAAGCTTTTTCCACGCCCCTCTCACCCTCACACCCACTCCAGGCCTGACTGTGGAGCCCATGTTGCATAGCATGTACCATTAATCCTCACCTGCTATGAAGCTATCACGTGAAATATTGTGCCTTTTATTGACATGTTCACGAGTGACATTTTTTGTATTAGCCTGTAATACTTCATGTGCTTTATGGGCCAAACTGGGGAAAGCTAAGATCTTTGGTCTTGAAGTAGATAGCTATGCCTGTAACTAGACAGTAACTAGACATTGTAAAAGCCTCGTCAAACTGCGAACACTCTCAGTTAATAAACAGCATGGCACAATATGCTACTTGTAGGTATTGGCGAGTGTTGTTGCAGCATAAGTTGATGCCTAGAACAAGAAATACCAGTCTGTGTGACACATTCTTTCACCATCAACAATATGAGGCGGCTTCCTCTGCAAATATTGCAATTTGGCACAAACTGCCGTAGACAGTTATCGGAAGGGTCACTTTGAAAACAAAGGTCGCACTGGTGACAATATATGCCTGCAAAAATCGAAAATAATGACCACTGTGACTTCTGTAAGGACGAAAGAGATTGTATTGAGCTCTTTCTTTGAAGATGTGAACCTGTGGGCCAATTTTGGTTAGACCTTGAGAACCTGTTTAAGAAAAAAAAATGTCCATTGTCCTATGATATAAAATTCACGGAAACGTTTGTCATATTCGGTGCGAATTTTGGTGTTAAAACAGATGGTGTTACAGATTTTCTAGCTTTGTTTGCTAAACAATACATCTTTAAATGCAGAATGAATAGTACATGCCCACTTGTTTCTTGTTTCATAAAAGAATTGAAATACAGATACAAAGTCGAAGAAAAGAATATGAAAATATGTGGCAATTACTCCAACTTTCATAAAGACTGGACCTTTTACACATCTATTTTTAACTCAAATGTTTTAAATCCGAAACAAACTTGAATACATTTTTTCTTCTTTTTTTTCTGGTATAGACACCTTATTATGTAGTTATGAAGAGGTACCAAACACATGATATGGATATTGTACGCTGCATAATATATCTGACGGGCAATATATATATATATATATATATATATATATATATATATATATATATATATATATATATATATATATATATTTAAATTATGACTCCATATGAGTATGTATATGTGATTGAGTATGTGTGTGTGTGTGTGTGTGTGTGTGTGTGTGCGTGTGTGTGTGTGTGTGTGTGTGTGTGTGTGTGTGTGTGTGTGTGTGTGCGCGCGTGTGTGTGTGTGCGTGTGTGTGTATGTGTGCATGTGTGTGTGTGTGTGTGTGTGTGTGTGTGTGTGTGTGTGTGTGTGTGTGTGTGTGTGTGTGTGTGTGTGTGTGTGTGTGTGAGTGTGTGTGTGTGTGTGTGTGTGTGTGTGTGTGTGTGTGTGTGTGTGTGTGTGTGTGTGTGTGAGTGTGTGTGTGTGTGTGTGAAGTGATATTATTATGTTGTTGTTTTTTTTTAATTCAATATTGTCAGTGTCTTTTGTTGTCGTCGTCGTCGTCTTCGTTGTTGTTGTTGTTGTTGTTGTTGTTTTTGTTGTGATTGATTGACATCATTATTAATTTTGTTTGATGTAAAATTAAGGAATAACGAATGAAAAGACATAAATAATAAGACATGAATGATAAAAGAAACGTAACATAAATTCTCATGTCTTCTCATTGGAAGCACTCTGCCGCCCCT
>JAFLJL010017888.1:51033-53533 GCA_018398815.1 Conus ventricosus | reverse complement strand
CGAGCTTTTAAGACCAATTAGTTCCATCCAGGAACCTTCCTCTACAAACATCTCCAATTATACAACCCGCCAAAAGTCGCCCCAGCAAGATGTCGGTGAAGGTAGAAGAGAGGGATGGCCCATCTCCTCACTGTACAAACTCCTCATCTACAACTCTTCGCCTAGCTCTTATACGGGTAGCCGGCCTGTGGGTAGCCGGCCTGTGGGTAGCCGGCCTGGGGTGCGGCCACAGAATACGGACCACCATAAGGTGGAGCAGTAGCTGAAGAGGATCCACTCTGCACGACGACGGCGGAAGGATACCCGCCAACGTTGTCATGCCGATCGTTCCTGTCGTTTGGGCGTCCAGGGGTTTGTTGGTGGCGAAGACGAGGATGGAAGCGAGGACGGCCAGGCCGCTGCCAATGGCGGTCAGGAAGAAGGCCCAGCCCATCTTTCTCAGGTCCTTGCCCACCTCAGTGCTTTCAACCTCCCCCACAAGCACCATGGCTCCGATGAAGGCCAACAACCCTGTAGGACAAAAAGCAGGAACTGAGTAAACAGAACGTTTGAAAAATAGAAAAGAAAGAAAGAGAGAGAAGAGAACGAGAGAAGAGGAGAGGAGAGAGATGAGGGAGTGAGAGAGGAGACTAGAGAGTGAGAGAGAGAGAGAGAAGACAGAGAGAGAGAGAGAGAGAGAGAGAAGAGAGAGAGAGAGAGAGAGGAGAAGAAGAATACAAAGAGAAAGAGAGAGCGTGAGGGAGCAGAGAAGAGAGGGAGAGGGACGGAGGGAGGACGGGAAAGAAAGAGAGGAGAGAGAGACAGAGAGAGAGAGAGAGAGAAGAGAGAGAGAGAGAGAGAGAGAGAGAGAGAGAGAGAGAGAGAGAGAAAGATACCAAGAGAGAGAGAGGGAGAGAGTGAAAGTGATAGAGACAGAGACAGAGAGACAGATATATCTATATCTAGAGATATATATGTATATCTATACATCAATCTATATGTATGCAGAGAGAGAGAAAATTGTGTGTGTGTGTGTGTGTGTGTGTGTGTGTGTGTGTGTTTACATCAGTGTGTGTGTGTGTGTGTGTGTGTGTGTGTGTGTGTGTGTGTGTGTGTTCGTTCATCCTGTGCTTCTAAACCCCTCACCTGCACATACGATGCTGCGACCACCCACTACCCCCCCCCCCCCCCCCCCCCCGATCATTCATCCCATCTCTCTCCAGACTCTTTGTCTTTCACTCGCTTGCGCACGATTTTCCCTCGAGACTTTCCTCGAGACCATTTTCTGTTTTCCTCTGGTGCAGTCCTACCCCATTAAAACCAGTTATCCGGCGAATACTAAAACCTGCAAGCGTCAACCCACGCTATTCGCTTACTCATAGTTTTACCTTTAGGATTCTTTAGGCTTTCTTGAACCACTCAACACGCTTACCTTCTTCAACGCGCGATAAAATCGCAACACAAACGATGACTAACCCACTTCTTTTTATCAGTGAAGTGAAGGTACTATGATAAGCAACTCAGCCATGAACATAAGTGGAGATGACGCATGGACCTTCTAAACTTTGATGCAAACAGGGAGGTTTCTTCCCCAACCCATTCCGCCATCACCATGACCCGTTCCAAACTTCGGTCTCAGTACAACTTGTCCTCAAACAGCTTCAGAGTTATGCATAGGATTTGGTCTTGTATGTTTATACACACACTTTCCTCCCTTCGGCAAGCGCTTGTTTTAGCTATAGGGAGACACGTTTTTCATACGGGAGGGACAGGAGAATCTACCCGATTTCGTTGAATTTTTTTCTCTCTTTGTGCGGAAGTGCTCCTCATCAGCAGGTAACCAGGCCCCAGTTGCACGCCTGATAGGCTCTGATTACAACGAAACGGCTGCCACTTGCTGGTCCTTCTGACTTCAACTATGGAGAAATCTCAAAGCATACGGAGCACCCACCGGTGATAGCATTATTCACACACACACACACACACACACACACACACACACACACACACACACACACACACACACACAACACACTCTTTTTTTCTTTTCTTTTTGCTCTCTTTCCTCCAAACGAAGGTCCGCCTTTTTATGTCTGCAATACTTCTTTCACGCAGACAAGGCATCAGGCCAGATTTCAGTATTGCTTTATGCCCCTTCCTTACACCCCCCCCCCCAAATTGAAAATCTCTCTCTCTCTCTCTCTCTCTCTCTCTCTCTCTCTCTCTCCCCTCTCTCTCTCTCTCTCTCTCCTCTCTCCCCCTGTGTGTGTGTGTGTGTGTGTGTGTGTGTGTGTGTGTGTGTGTGTGTGTGTGTGTCTCTCTCTCTCTCTCTCTCTCTCTCTCTCTCTCTCTCTCTTTCTCTCTCTGTGTCTGTCTGTCTCTCTTTCTGTATGTATGTATGTATGTATGTATGTATGTATGTATGTATGTATCTGTGTTGTTGTTGTTGTTCTGTTTTACGTCTTTCCACATTACGTGATATTAGACGGAAAAAAAGGGAGGGGGGCGGGGGAGGGAGGGG
>JAFLJL010017888.1:8533-41033 GCA_018398815.1 Conus ventricosus | reverse complement strand
TGTTGTGTGTGTGTGTGTTGTGTGGTCGTCGGTTTAATGTCCTTCCACTATGTGATTCAGACAGTTTATGTGTGGGTGAATGAAGTATGCAAGTCTATGAAACTAACAATAGAATATGACATCCCTCCTCCCCCCCCCCCTCATCTCCCATCCCTCTTCCACCTTGACAATTTTAAGTGAGAAGTGATAAAATCTACAGATAAGGACCAATTGAACTGTTTAACAAACACTTACAAACTGAGTCAAGAACAGAGTAATTGTTTAAAACATATGGTAAAGGCAATGAAGTCGATCCATCAGTGTAACCATCAATACCCGAATGTCTTAGGAGCTCTCTTGCTCTTGGGCATTGAATCAGCAAATGACTGACATTTAAGGATTTCCCACACATACATTTAACATTATGACAATGTTTTGTTTTCAATGCGTTCAAACGGAATCTATGGATTAAGCTTTCAATCTCCCTAGACGAGGAGGAGACTTGTTTGAACGTTTTCCCATTGTACCCACCACTAAATTTTATACAATTGTGATAATATTGAATGTCTGAGTTCATCAATGAGGTTTTAACTTTTTCTCTTAACGTTGAATTTATAATTGAAAAACATTCATTCAATCTAAGGGAACTTTGAGTGGTATTGCGTCACTGACATTTTGAGCTGCTTTTCGTGCAAGTTGATCTACACGCTCGTTGGGTATTATACCACAATGAGAGGGGATCCAACAAAAGTGACAGTAATGCCTTGCATGGATAAAAGGTGAATAATGTGATGGATTTCAAATATCATATCAAGTCGGATTGAAGGACATGCAGACTTGATCGAGTAGATTGCTGCTTTAGAATCAACACCTATTAAGATTTGTGAATTTTTTATTGGAAAATTTAGAATAAAATCTAACGATTTAAGTATAGCAAGTAATTCGGCACTGAATATCGATCACTGTTTACCAAGATAGAAGAGCTTTTGTACTTTGAGGCTAGGGATTATGAAGGCTGCTCCCGTGTTATTATTTTCTAGCACTGAGCCATCTGTAAAAATTTTCAGATGATGATAGTACTTAGTTTCTAAATGAGTGTAAACAGATGTTCTTACGATATGTGGACAATCCTTTTTTGAAACATCTGTATAATCAATTTCAAAGGAGGCTTTACAGTGTTCCCATTTTGGAATAGGTGAATACGTGGGCTTTTGGGCTATGTTATTTTTTTTTATCTATTTTGGTATCCTTTAGAAGATCAGCGAAAAATGAGTAAATAGACCTTGCTGACTGTATGTTTTTGGCACGTTTTCCAAAATCCTTCTCTGATTTTAAAACATACTTCTTCTGAGCAAAAATTGTTTTGTGAGAAGCTCTTTAAGACAAATTTTGAAGTAGAAGCTTTCCGAAGTTCTGAAAGGGGCAAGATCCCTGCTTCATTATAGGTCCCTAAGTTAGATGTATGTGTGGGAACCCCAAGGGCAATTTTATACGCTTTGCAGTCAGTGCTCTGAAGTTTATTTAAAAGGTATTGAGGTGCATTAAAAATACTTCTTGAGCGTAAGTTAGTCTGGAGCGAATAAGGGCAGTTGCTAAAATGGTTAATGTTTTCGAATCCTGTCCCCAAGATTGTTTGCTAATTATTTTTAGGAAATTTAAGCTTTTTCTTGCTTTGTTTAAAATGTATTCAATATGAGTGTTCCAAGTTAACTTTTTGCTTAAGATAACACCACGAATTTAACACTTTTTGCATAGTTTAAAACATTGCATGCCATCCAACGTAAAAGTAGGAAGTTGTCCTGGATCGTAACCAGAATTAAAAAGAATCATATTTGTTTTTTCTGGGGAAAGAGAAAGGCCGTTCTCATTTAAAAAGTTATTGATCTTATTTAGTTCATGTTTATATTTTATTTTGATGTAATTTAGTGATCTTGATGATGTATTTTTTTTCATTGTCACTTTTGTCCATAGGCATATATCATCAGCAAATTGAGCCATTCAATATCTTTAGAAAAATTGTTAGGAAGATCAGAAATTAAAATATTAAATAATATTGGAGAAATTACTGCACCTTGGGGTAAACCCATTTGTAAAGGCCTTGGGTTGGAATATGTATTTCCTATTTTTGCTTGAATGTGTCTACAGTGTAGAAAATCTTGAATAAAATTGTACATGTTCCCGCTGATTCCAATATTTTTTATTTTGTACATTAGTCGTTTGTGCCACACTTGTTCGTATGCTTTACGAATGTCAAAAAAGGTGGCCAGAATGTTCTTACGCCGTGCAAAGTGATGTTTTACGTGTGTTTTTAAATTTTTACTAAGTGTTCAATTGTAGATCTGCCTGCTTGGAATGCAGCTTGGTTGATAGGAATGATACTGTTTTTGTTGCAATGATGAATTAGAATTTTTAACACTATCTTTTCCATCAATTTACATGTGTTAGATGTTAATGATATTGGTCGATAGCTATTTATATCTTTGAGTGGTTTTCCTTGTTTATGAATTGGTATAATAATTGAGTCCTTCCAAATCAAGGGCATTTTTCCATTGTCCCAACATTTTTGGAAAAACAAATGTAGAAATGTATTATATTTTGCGGGAAATGACCTAACATTTCATTTGAAATGCCATCTAATCCCACTGATGTCTTTTTATTCAGATTTATGATACACTCTTGGACTTCCTGCAATGTTATAGCGGTATTTAAATAGTGATTTTCTGTAGGTTTGGGGCTATTATAGATGTCTTTCTTTTCTTCAGTTTCGCGGCGTTTTTTCTTGTCCAAGGATAAGCTGTCAACGCTACTGTTGTTCGCAAATAAGTCTGCAAAGGCTTCAGCTTTATCAAAATTTGATGGAAATTCAGATTGTATTAAATTAATCGGACAATGTGGAAGGTTAATTCCATTTTTCATCGTTTTTAGTTGTGTCCAAACTTTTTGAATATCTTTAAAGCTTGACACCTCATTTTGACATATAGACGACCAATACTGCCTTTTTGCTTGTGCAATTATTCTATTTTGGTGATTTTTTGCTCTTTTTTTCTCAAGAAGTTTCTCCGCTTTTTCCTTGGGATTTGTTTCTCTTTTGTAATCTTTTGTTTTTTCTATTTTTTCTTGTTTTGCCTGTTGCCATATATCATTCCACCAGACATTACCCGAATGTTTTTTTTGATTTTACAGATTTTACAGTCGGAATTGAATCTTTCGCAGCAGTGTGTACTGCATTCTGAAAATGATCGTATAATGTATCGACATCTTGATTTTCAAGATTTTCTATGTTTACATTAAATGAACTAAGTAGGTATGAAACTTTATTCCAATTAGCAAACTTGTAACATATTTAGGAACTTTGTCATGCGTTACATCAGTTGTTTCAGGTCTCATACGCTCAAGAGAAATGACAATAGGGAGATGATCACTATTTAATGGATCATCAAGTGTTTGCCAGTCACATGATATAGCTAGTTCAGGAGATATGAATGATAAGTCGATGGCACTAGGATTATGTTTAGGGTTGTCTGGAATACGAGTAATACTGCCATCGTTGAGAAGGTAAAGAGAGGAGTCCACTATATTTTCAATAAAACGATTATTGGTGATAACCTGCACTCTTTTTCCCAAACGGCGAATGGGCGTTAAAATACCAGTGATTAAATATTTGGTTGATTGGTTTAATTGAAATGAGCGTAGCCATTCTGTATTACGATCGTTTGGGCCTTGAGGTAAGTAAACAGAGGCGACTGTTACTACATTATAATCAATTTGAACTCTGACTGCACATGAGTGCAACCCAGGAATGTCTGGTGGGCAGGACTGGCACATGGGGCATATTAACAATCTTCACGAACATATATTGCCACATTTATTTTTTCATCATTATTAATATTTGGGGTAACTGGCGGAAAATAGTAATTAGGAAGTTTAGGTAGTTTAGTTTTGCGGACATTCAGTGACTGCAAAGCTAATATGTTGTATTTTACTCCAGATAGGTGTTGCACTAGTTGGTCTGTACTGGTTGTGATGGATCGACAATTCCATTGCAGCACTTTAAAATCTTTAACTAACATGTGTTATATCAATATAGATAATCAAAAGCCCAAACATAGAAAGGAAAAAAAAAGAAGATTAATGCAAGTGATGCACTGAAAGGTAACTAACAATACTAAATATAACTACATTGAACTACAGATAGCGGGATTATGCTTACTTAACTTCTACAGCAGCAACCTTTTCTTTACAACATAAATAGGATTGACAAGAGGCGGAAAAAGAAAAAATCCGAGTTAGTCCAATAACAAGAGAGAGCAAGGTTATTGCAAGTTCAGTTTCTTTTCTGTTCCAATTTTCCAGAAGTAGTCCAAAATTGAGCATGGTCTTCCTTACAGAGGTTCTACCAGTCTCTCATTACTCATAGATGTTCCCACAAAAATCGTGGGTGGTCACCAACAAAAGATGGACGTCCTGGGAAGGGTTGATAATCCATGGGTAGTGGTCTTCTTGGGTGTCTTGCTGACATTCTTGGACGTTTCCAGAATAAGTTCCTGGTGTGCCTTCCGATGTTTCCCTCAAGTACACTGGCGCCGTTTGCTGTGGGATGAAGGCCGTCTCTGATGAGGTATCTATTGCTGGTCTCCAGGTTAATATGACTGATGAACGACACGTTGTCAACACTGAACAGTTCTGATTCTGTCAATGCGTTGAATACGTCCGTCTTGATTTGGAGCTCCGGATCTTTCACGGGTGCAATTTTGCTGATCACTATCTTCATGTTTTTGTGTTCTGCTGCGATGTCCTTGATACACTTCGCAAACTTCATGGTGCACACTTTGGGGTCCATTTTCCGGATATCATTTATTCCGCAGTGGATTACAACTGCATCAAGTGGCTTTACGGTAGACTGAAGGGCTGTTTCAAATGCCTGACAGATTTCCTCCGTGGTGTGTGCCTTGCGCGACATAGCATCAAACCCATAGGATCTGCCTAATCGCCTTTCATCGACCTTGTTGACTACTGAATCGTGAATAAAGACGACGCATGGTAGGTCCTGGTTTTCCTTCTGTTCCACGAAGGCCTTCTGTTGTCTGGCATGCTCCTGTTTGACGTCACTGATAGACTTGACGTCACTTGCGTTTGGGGCTGGTGTTCTTTTCATATTCTTTTCTGTTTTTTCATTTTTCTTTCTGGCAGAGGACAGCTCAGTTGGTTTTGGTGAAAGGTTGGTTTTTACTGGGTACTGGGGGAATGGACTTTGTGGCTTCTGCATAGGTAGACAGCATGGTATTCTCCGTTTGTGTTTGGACGTTCGAATGCTTAACGACTGAGTTAGATCTATCGAGTAGACAGTTAGGCTAAGTTGTTTTTTTCTGATCTAACACCGTTTTTTTCAATGACGAGATTCGTTCACACAATCTTAGAATAATATCTTTCAAATCTGCATTCGAATCGACACTTACGCAGACCGGCATGGTAGCACTTGCACTGGCACTGGCAGTGGCGTTCTCCGAATCGGTCTTGTCAAGCACAGTCATTTGCTCTGGATCTATCGTCGATCTAAAATTTCTTTTCCCGAGCAAATAGGTGACTCATTCTTTTTTCCACTCAGCTTCCCATTTTAAGTGCACCAGAAGTCACTCTACCGCCAAGGCTTTTTGATCTGGTTGATCTCGTCATATTAATCAGATCTTCACAATAACTTTGCGAGCTCTGGAACTAGAGGTTGATCATTCCGCCATCTTGTGTGTGTGTTAGTGTGTGTGTGTGTGTGTGTGTGTCATTTGTGGGTTTGTGTGGGCACACGTATCTGCATATAGGCTATATGTGTACATCTCTGTGTGCATGTGTGTGTTTTTGTATGTGGGGGGGGGGGGGGGGGGGGGGGGCGGTCGCATGTGCGTGTGTGTGAACATTTGTGCGCTTATGTGTATGCGTGTATGTGTGCGCGTGTGTCGATGTGGACGTGCACATGCACACATGTGTATATGTGTGTAGGTAGGAGCGAGCGAACGTACGCGCACACGTTCGTGTGTGTGTGTGTGTGTGTGTGTGTGTGTGTGTGTGAGCGCGCGCGCGCGCGCGCCTATGTGTGTATGTGTGTGTTGTGACTGCGTACGTGAATGTTCAGAAGATGACTTAGGATCAAAAACAAGAACAAGACCATCAAATGCAGCATATACGTGCACGCGCACACGCACATAACAATAAGAACAACAACTCTTCCCACTCACACACATCCCATGCACACACACACACACACACACACACACACACACACACACACACACACACACACACACACAACACACACACACACACGCACACACACACATACACACACACACACACACACACACACACACACTAACTCGCTCTCTCTCACACACACACACACACTCACACACCAACGCTTGCACACAGATGTCTGTGGTCTCTCTAATTTACACGCTGGCATTACCCCACTGATGAACACACACACACACACACACACACACACACACACACACACACACACACACACACACACACACGCGCGCGCGCGCGCGCGCGCACACACACACACACACACACACACACACACACACACACACACACACACACACAGATATACATACACATGCACACACATACGTATGCACACACACACATATACATTCACTCTCACACACACACACACACACACACACACACACACACACACACACACCACACACACACACACACATACACCCTGGGTACCCAAATGAAAAGTGGCTAGTAGCGGTGACTTTAATGAACACGCCCCATTTTGGGATAGTGGCTGCCCTAAGGTTAGCTCCAATCGTCTAGTGGAGAATATTTCGGACTCGGCACTCTTTCTTCTAAATGATGGAACCATAACTAGATTGCCTGATGTTCCTAGCCACAAACGATCTGCTATTGA
This sequence comes from Conus ventricosus, assembly GCA_018398815.1. Taxonomy (NCBI): domain Eukaryota; kingdom Metazoa; phylum Mollusca; class Gastropoda; order Neogastropoda; family Conidae; genus Conus; species Conus ventricosus. Next base: position 34,135 of record JAFLJL010017888.1, on the reverse strand, counting down.
CCTGTCTTTGATTTCGCCATCACTAGCGACTAGCTGTACTTGGCAAGTTCATAATAACACTTTAGGTAGCGATCACCTCCCAATTATCATTTCCTTAAGAGGATTTACAATTTTGCATGATGATACAAGGGATAAAATCCCAAAATTTAATTATAAACGAGCTGACTGGGATAAATTCAAGTCCATTTTAATGTCATTTAATGTTAGTATGCTGGAGAACCCAGATATTGATAAAATGTATTGTAACTTTTCTGAATCGGTCTTGAAAGCTGCAACTGAGGCAATCCCAAAATTTAGTCAGACAAAATCCTCTAAACATGCTGGTAAGGTCTGGTGGACGGAATCCTGCAAAGATGCTGTTAAGAAAAAGAAATCTAAGTTCAAAATACACGCAAAAGACAAAAAAGTAGATGACTTACTCCCCATGAAACGGGCAAAAAATGAAAGTACTAGGATTATAGAGAAAGCCAAAAGCGATTACTGGTCATCATTTTGTGTAAACGAAGTTAATGATAACAAAGATTTTAAAAAGGTATGGACAAAGATACACGAAATGAAACATGGAATACATTTACCCGCTTATCCAATCACATTAGCGTATGAACAATTCCCAACATTAGCTCAAAAAGCTGAACTGTTTGCTGATTTTTTTGCCAAAAATAGCTCCAAAATTAGTCTCTCAGACAAGTGTAGTACTTTGAGGGAAGACCAATCAAATAATCATATCTATTCTGACCCAGAAGAAAACAATGAACATTATTTAAATGCAGAAATAACATTAGAAGAATTAAGAAATGCTATATCGTCATTGCCAACAAAGAAAACATCAGTTGGTTTAGACGCAGTCTCAAACGAAATGTTAAGGAACCTTCCAATCAATTTTACAACATTTCTGTATACCATTATGAAAAGATGTTGGATAGATGGGAAGACTCCGTCTGTTTGGAAAGATTCTGTCATTGTGCCCATTCTCAAGCAGGGCAAACCTAACTCTGATATTAATAGTTATCGTCCTATCGCTCTCACCTCTCATACTGGTAAACTAATGGAAAAAATTGTATTAAATAGACTTACTTATCATTGTGAAAAAACGGACATATTCCTACTGCTCAGGCTGGGTTTAGAAAAGGCCGATCGACTGTTGATCACCTTGTAAAACTTACAACTCAGATAAAACGTCAATTTGCCGGAGAAAAAATGTACTTGCAGCTTTTTTTCGATGTCAAAAAGGCGTATGATCAAGTCTGGCATGAGCGACTTTTATATAAACTTAAAATGATAGGTCTCTCTGGTCACATTTATGATTACTTCAAAGAATTTCTTGCTAACAGAACAATTCAAACCAAAATAGGAAATACATATTCTAGCAAGAGATTTGTGGAGATGGGCATCCCTCAGGGTTCTGTAATTGCCCCCTTGCTTTTTAATATCCTAACGCACGATCTCACAAAAGTATTTCTAAAAATTCCAGTTTAGTTCAATATGCTGATGACATATGTTTATGGATGAATGTTACTTTAAAAAAGAACACACCTTTAAGGTCAATTACATACATGAAAAAATTATATCAAAGAGACTTAGACAGTATCGCCAGATTTATGTTTGATAATGGGTTATGTCTGTCTGCTGAGAAATCTCATATGATGCTTTTTGATGCTGGTGGAAATTCTCATGATCTCCCTACTTTTAAGATGGATGACACAGTGCTTACCTACACATCTTGCATAAAGTTTTTAGGTGTACATCTTACTTCAAAATTATCATGGAACACACATATTGAGTATATCATAACTCAAGCAAGGAAAGCTCTTAATCTTCTTAAAGTTGTGAGTTACCAGAGTTGGGGACAGGATACGTGCACTTTAATTCATTTATCAAATTCTCTGGTCAGGACAAGGATTTCATATGCACAGGAAGTATATTTTTCAGCTCCTAAGTATCTTCTAAAAAAGCTACAAAGTACAGATTGCAAGGCATACAGAATAGCCCTAGGAGTTCCCCTTTACGCTTCCATTATAGGGACATATCATGAAGCTGGCGTTTTGCCCCTGGATGCTTATCGAAAATTAGCTTGTGCTAAATACATTCTAAGATGTTCTACTGTTTATAATTCAAATGTGGATGAACTTGATATGCGATCTGATTTAGATTTTCCAAAGCGCGCAAAAAACAATACGATCAAATAAAACCATCCTTACGTACTCATCAAACCTGTTGAAATCTGCCAAAATTGATCACAAAACCATTGCCCACGTTATCCCGTGAGTCCCATTCCTAATTGGGAACTCATCCCGGCAAGGTTTGATTATAAATACACTGATTTGCAAAAGAATGTTAATAATAACGTCTTAGGTGCTATGGCCAAGTCACATATTGACGACAGTTATCCTAATCACTTAAAAGTTTATACAGACGGATCCCTATTAAATGGCAATGCTGGTTCCGGCTTTGTTATTCCTGCTTTGAAAGCAGATAAATCTTTTCATCTTGGAAAGGGGTTTTCTGTTTTTACGGCTGAATTGATAGCAATTCGAATGGCTCTGCATTATATTACTGACATTCCACGTGATTTTTCCAGAATACTTTTTTGTGTTGATTCCAAATCTGTTCTTCAAGCAATGGAATCTATTGCTGCTACCAATCGCGCCGAGATAATCACCGAACTAAAAATTCTGATCCATTTCCTTACATCTAGAGGGATAACAGTGGACTTTTGCTGGATTCCGTCACACTGTGGGATTGTAGGAAATGAATGGGCAGACAGAACTGCCCGTATGGGATCCAAAAACTCTGAAAATTCTGTCCATATCAAAATACCTTTGAGTCTTCACGAAGCCTATGGACTCTTAAAAAGAGACTCTTTTGAGTCTTTTCATAACCTGTACAAAGATTCAGTACTCTTTAAAATACATGCACAAGATTCTCCACTGAGTTGCTGTTCAAGAATTCAAAACTTTACTCGTCCATCTAACGCGTCCATTCAAATTCGTAAACTGTATACAAAGACGTATGTGCATGTACACAAATTTCGGAAACTGGAATCTCTCTTTTACAGGCTTAAAGTTAACGCTCTTCGTACAAAATTTCACACAAATTTACAATGCGCTTGTGGAGCAGTCGACAGTTTCAATACTCTGCATTTTCTTTGTAATTGTTCCTATTTTAACTCATCTCTCTCCAACTTCCGACAAAAAGATTCCCTGTGCATTTTCCAGAATCTTCATGCCTTTTTTACATTTGTAAATTCGTTGATGCTAAGCCCAGTTGGCTCGTTTGTGTAAATATTTTCAGTTTTTTTTTTTTTTTTTTTTTTTTTTTTAAAATGCTTTGTAATCTGTCTAAATTGTTACATTTAGAACATCTTTTTCATTTCAGTTGTCAAAGTCGCACACGCACACGCACGCGCACACGCACACACACCACACACACACGCACACACACACACACACACACACACACACACACACACACACACACACACACAACACACGTAGGCCTATAATAGCATGTTGCATACACTTTCCATTTTTCTCATCCACTCATTTCTGCATTATTTTGTCTAATATCACTTAAAGTGAACAGACGTTAAATTGAAGAACTAACTAACTAACACATACACAGACACACACACACACACTCACACACCAATGCTTGCACACTCATGTCCATGGACTCTCTAATCAATACGCTGGCATCACCCCACTGATGAGCACACACCAGCGCACACACGTCTACAGTATACGCTGGGGGCCCTGAGAGATTCAAAGTCTTATCTTTGTTGACATGTGTTTCATCTTTTGTGTCTGTTATTGGAAATTATTAGTATGAGTTTGCCCCAATCTATAGGAGTCTTCGCAATGTTGGCCTTGAGATTCTTCCAATGTTTGTTTGGTTGGTGATGTTTCTTTCTCTTCCGGCCTGATCCACAAAACATCAAAGAATGCCGAAGAAAGAACGAAAGCAGTTCAGCAACAGTTGAACAACATTGCTCAGTGGTGTCAAGAAACTGGATCGTCCATCAACCCTACAAAAGCCCAGACATTAGTCTGCACCCTCAACAACAAGACATCAGGACAAGCACCCTCACCAGTTTCCTTCAATGGAATACCAATTAAAACAACTAACAGCCTACGCTATTTGGGTGTAGACTGTGACAGAATGCTAACCTTTAGAAATCATGTTGCGAATATTGTTCTTAAATGCAAAAAAGGCCTATCTGCATGAAAGCAATGGCAGCTAAAAGCATTGAACAGCGCCATCTCTACCGATTGTATCACGCACTTGTACTCAGTGTGATAGATTATGGATTAGGGCTTACAACACTGTCCAACAGCAACCTTCTCAAATTAGAAAGCATTCAAAATGAAGCAATGAGATTGATCCTGGGAACCACAAAGGACACACCAGATGAAACTATGCGATACCTGCTCGACCTTCCTTCAATGCAGACAAGACACAAGTTGGAACAGGTCAAGGTATATTTCAAAGCCCTTGAAAATCTCCAAAACCCACTTCATGCGGCGGTCAAGGAAACAAAAGGCACTCGGCTAGGACGTGGAAAATCATGGATGGGACAGGCAGAAGACAGTGCGCAGCTTGTGTGCCAGTTAGCAGAACTCAAAGAAACCAAGGGATGGGAGAAGTATCCAGACCACTTGAAGCACCCTCCACCAAATTGCCATCGCTCCAGAACTTGGAAGACATTGTCGAGAATGGCCAGAAGACAAAACCAACGCAGAAATTCAGATGCTACTAGAAGACCTTTGCACAAAAGATGATATTGTAATATACACTGACGGATCTGTCACCAAAGGTAAGTCAGGCTGGGGATACACAGTGAAGCAAAATGGCCGAACTATCCAGGAAGACAATGGTGCTCACAGTTTAACAACTTCAAGTCTAACAATGGAGGCAGGAGCAGTGACACAAGCACTCCACTGGCTTACACCCATAAGCCAGTTTCAATAAACTTCTTGGCCGTAAGTCAACTTTGATCTAACCAAAGATGTGGCAAGAAGAGTCAAGCTTCTTGTTTCTTTACCCCAGTTTTGTCTGCTTATAATTCTAAGCAAATTCAAGCTTTTTTTTTAGCTTTTGATAGACTGTTTTCAATGTGAAATTTCCATGATAATTCCAACGTAAAACGGGACACCTAAGAATTTTGTTATGTTTTTAAAATTGTGCTCAGCCCCGGGTCGATAAAGAAACTAGCAATCTTCTGGGAGGGTCACCAGCACTAAATACCATCATGTAAATTTTTTTCAACAGATAAAGGTAAACAATTCTTTTCAAGGGAAAAACACTTATCTTATTAATTCAGATGATAACAGGTCTGAATTTGTTTCAGTTTTCTGTTTGAGATATACTTCAATTTTGCATCCAACCAAATACAAATGTCTCAGCATATTGAACAATCTTAGTTTCTTTGATATCTTCTTAGAAAGATTGATATCATAATACTGAAAAGGGTATGGAGCAATGATGGATCCTTGAGGAACTCCATATGTAAATCTCTCTGGGAAGAATATGCATCTTCACCTCTTGTTTCAATTGTTTACAGGAAAGAATTTTTTTTTTACAAACGAAAACATTCTTCCACAAACACCTGCTCTTTTCACTTTAAATAACAATTGAGCGGCCACACTTGATCGTAGACTCGTTTAATGTAAAAAAATGTTGGCAACACATTTTGTCTACGAGCAATTGGCGTTTTATATTGGAGATAACTTCACCAAGTGATCCCTTGTAGATCTTCCCCACCTGAAATTTGCTTGAATGGACTAGAATAACATTGTTTTTATCACAAAAGTGAATTAGGCGAGCAGTTACTATCTTCTCCATTAACTTACATGTGTTTTGAAGTAAGAGAGATTGGCCTGTAACTGTTGACATCTTACTGGGTTTGCCATTTTTTAGTATGGGAAATATAATTTAATGTTTCCACACGGCTGGTAATTTACCTTCACTCCAGCATGTTTCCATTTTTTTTATGAAGATACTGCACCCCTTTATTGGTAAATGTTTCCGCATTTCATTGGAAATTTTATCACGGCCAACAGCTGTTCGTTTATTACTCATTGTAGAGATTCCTTCTTTTGTTCTCATAAAACATAATAGCGGAGAGTTGAAGTATAAAATTTGTGTGATTCTGGGGTTCTTTTATTTTCTACTTTAGTTTCTGGTCCTGTCTGTAGTCTGACATTTTCGTGAAAGACATTCTAGTCTGCGTTAAATGGAAAGATTTCAGGAAAACTTTTCCGCTTTTTGAAAAGTTGTTCGACATTTTTTATCTTTCAAATGTTTCTTTGCACTTAGGAATGAAAACCCGTGTTTCATATTTCGTATTTTCTGCACATATTATTACTCCTTTATGAGGGCAGATACTTACCTCTTCCTCACAAAAGCTTGACCATATTACATCTTTGCTTTGGCTAATATTTGTTTTTATGCTGATTTAGCCACTTTGAATTCTGTGTTTAGATGGAGATTCTAATGCGTAGATAGATTTTATACGTTGATATTTTTCTGGTTTTGCTCTTTCACACTCGTCTGTAACACCACAAGTCCATGCTAATTTCGATGTAGAAACAACACGAACATTCTGGGAATGAAGAATCTGCCGCGGTGTAGTTTCAGATCTTGTGTAATGATCATACATAAGTTCCCACGTCTTCATTTGAGGAAGTCAGTAGAAGTAAGATATTAAATTGATGTAATTTTATACCAGTCTGCTTGATTGTAATTATTTTCCTGATTTTATATTGTATTGAATTAAATGGACAAAACTTTTTTTTTTTTTCCGTTTAATCGTATTATGTATAGGTAAATGATCACTAACTTTGTGTATCAGGAGACGTTTCCCAAATACAGTCTGGAGCTAATTCAGAGAAATGAAGGAGATGTCAATGGATGATTGGTTTATGACCTTCGCTGTCATCTGATATTTGGTAATGTCCACCATTATTCAGCAAGTCAAATTGAATCCTACAACATTTCGACAAATAGAAGGTTTGTGGTTCTTTTACAACCATCGTCCCAGAGTGCTGTATGTGCATTTTAAAATCACATCCTTTGAGCCAGTTTTCCTCATTAGGTAAGTTTCGCAACCATTCTGTTTTATCATTGTTCTGGACCTTTGGAGGATTGACGGAAAAAATATTATCTACTAGGTTGCTGTTGAATTTTACCTTAGCAGAGGAAGAGTTTAATTGAGGAATTTTCAAAGGTCTGGAGATGTCATTGGATGGAAATCAATATTTCGTTTGAATTTTGTTTTGCTGTGTTGATCTTACCAGGACTGTTCTTGATTGTATTAATGGTGGTAATGAAAATGCGGGAATATGGGGTGATTTTTTTTTTATTAAACGTTTCAAGATTGTAGTAATAATGACTTTAAACTGATTTGATTGAAATGTATCAGTTCATTCAATATTTGATATTGGAACGACAGTTCCATTGGAAGTTGTCTATATTTGAAAGCTTTCATCAGAATTATTTACATTTACATGAAAAATGGAGATTAGTACAATAAATTATTAACAGGATTATTATCTGTGTGAAGTTGACTAGCAAGGTAAGTGAAGACTGTTAATATCTTCGTTCAAGCTCACCCATATTATTTTGCCCGATAACCCCCTTTTTTCACATACCTAATCAAGTCCATCTCATGTCTGTTTTGACCAAAATTTACACCTGTTTTTTAAACAAAATTAACACCTCAAAACTGCCAAAATTGACGTAAATCAGTACTTTAAAACGGTGGGCATACGTGTAGATAAGATTGGCGATCGTGAAACAAAACTTATTCACTTTCTATCTGAGAACATAAATGAACTAATATTGCGTTTTGGTTGGCAGTCCTGTTGTTCACAGCAGCAGGGCGGCTGGCTGTGAAAAACAGGAGAAACGACCCCCTTTGTTTTTTTGCTGGCTACGAGGCACGGTGCCTATATTCAACCGCGCACACTCAGCAGGGGGTATGGGTGATTTGGCCGGGCGAGCTTAAATCTCGTGTCATTGTGCCGTGCTGTCCTATACTGCCATTTTTAGTGCAGGTGTTGAGCAGTGAAGGCTTCGTGCGGGAAAAAGGGCTAAAATTGTGTTTCTGTGTTTATTTTTATGTCTCGTGTGAAGTGCTTTTAGTTTTTGGGGTAGAAGCAGAAATTTTAGGTTGTACTCTTTACAAGAAACTAATAAGGTTGTATTTTTGAATCGCAAGCAGCGAACAGACTAGTTTAATTCTTCAGTAGACATTGGCCTTAACAAGTGCATGCTACTTCCAGCCTTTTACTCCATTTTGGAATGAAGGATGACAAAGAGTACTAGAACGTGAATAGAATATATTCATGTAAACAGATGCGCACTTAATTGCTGCAAAGGCTCTGAATAAGTAAATGAGTCTGAAACGCCATATATTTATCCCAAATCAAAGCGTTAACTGTCCCAGCCACAGTAACAATCATGTCTGATTTAGAGGGGTTGGGTTAGGGGTTATGGGAGGTTAATCACGATAGCAATCTTGCAAACCGCATCAACTTGATTGCTGCTTAGTGACGGGGTTCTAAATTTATAGTAACGATCATGCATGATCGGTAGCCATTCTTGCCCTACCGATAACTTGCGGCATGCCGCGGACTCTTAAATTATTAGCTATCGTCATGCATGATCGGTAGCATCTTGCCAACCTACTACTTGCTGCATCTGGGACATTGTGCCTGCTTACTTCAACTGTTTTGCTTCAGCCCTTACCTCAACGCCCTGCTTCGCCCTGCTTCCCGACTTTTGGGGCTGTATATTCAGACGGTCGCTGAGACGATCTGAAACAGTTCCTGTGATTATTGATTCATGGAATCTGATAAGGGCTTTTGCGGCTGTTTCGAAATTTTCGTCATTTATGGTGGGAACCACAAATAGCTACCTTTCACATTTCAATGCAAACAAAACTCCCCCTCTATTGTGCGTTGTTTGTTTGTGTAGTTGGGTGTGTGTGTGGGTTGTGTGTTTGTGTGTGTGCGTTCGTGTGTGTGTGCGCTTGCATTTATGCATTAAAGGGGAGTGTGCGTGCATTCTTGTGTGTGTGTTTGAGAGAGAGAGGTGAGATGAGGGAGAGGGAGAAACTGTTTAATTAATTTTTTAATTTATATTTTATTTTGTTTTAAAAATGATGCCGAAGAGGTAGTAGCTTATTAATATACTTCACACTCGTTAAATTGGAAGGGTCAATTGAGAATGGTTAAGGATGCGGTTTGATACATTAATTTATGATCTTTTTTATTCACATAAATATACAACAAAACGTGAAGAAAGCCATCAGTGTAATACAAGATTATTGGCCCCCACAAGCATAAATTTGTTCGCCATTTTAGTCGATTATATGGATTATCAAGATGTTAATCTGACTGTTTCTACTTTGTTTTTTTCCCTTCAGGGGTTACTATTTGCTTTATTAAAGATTAGGCTTTTCGATTTGTAATGACTATAAATATCAGTTGAATTACAATTATTTTTTTTATTTATTTTTAGATTAAAAAATGGCTGACGAACTTCGTGTATTGATTTAAAGAATTGTTATGAAATATTTAACGAGTCAATGAATGCGCTATTCATTGATTTGTAGTGAATCTGGTTTGGAGATATGATGTAAACATTATAATTAAAGATAATAGCGAACTTTTTACTGAAGCAACCAATAGTGATGAACATTGGACTGTAGTGATTCGAAAAGCTAAAATATTGGCGGACGTTATTTGTTAAGGTTAACGCGCATTGTAGTGTTGCTACGACCTGTGGCGAAGAATAAAAAAGCCTGGGTTTAATACTTTTTTATATTTTTATTTTTTTAATTTACGTACTTAATTTTGAGTTAAAAAATGTGACTCACAATACACGTCTGAGTTTTTAATACTGACAGCCAAGCGCAACGGCGATTGGGTAGTGTCAAACAATTTTATCAATTATGTTTAGCGAAGTAGACTGGGACATCATTATACCCCAAAATGTTCCTGAAAGCGTAGAACTGCTATCTCTATAATTTCCAGAGTCTCTCTAATGGAGTGCCTGTAAAAGGGTGTTGTTGGCCGTTCTGATTGGTTTTGATAACTACCCGTTGATAGTTATATGGATGTCTGAGGTTTCAAATACTTAAACAGAAGATGTTATTAGCTTCGCGACTTTAACTTCAAATGGGCTGATTAACATGTTACACCAGTTTTTCACATGCAAGTGAAGAAGCAAGTAAGGGTTCTGGGCTGGTCTGAAGGGACAGTCCGTGAAATTCAATAATTGAGACAATCAAAGTTCAGTTCCCATAGTTGGCATTCTTACCTTCCTCTTCCAAAAGAGTTGTTTTTATCGAGCAGTCTGAAACATAAAATATTCTGACTACATGTGGTTTTATGTGGTGTGTTGTAGCACATTTACTTCTGTATTATATAAGAACGATGAAGAGTTTCCAATTTTGGGCCCATTACAATACAAGAGCTGAACTTTGATGTATTAACTTCCCAGTAAGCATAGAAAGTATATCTCGTTTGAAGCGCCCCCCCCCAAAACAAACCATTCACGGCTAAAACGTATACACTGGTCTGTTGATGGCTGATTTTGTGGCCTTCTTTGGGTTTCTCCCCATCGCTCCCAACTTTAGGCGAACCTCTTACAACATGTTGATTAATCCTAGTTTGCAAGATAGTACAAGAGTCATTATGTATTAATCTGAACAATAAGCAGTCTTATGGTTTGTTTCATCAAAGGTTCATGATAACAAGGGCTTTGTAGAAAGGTGTCTGGTTAGAAGCCCCACTATAGAAGCCAGCCGCCAGTCATAGAACTCATTGTTAAAGTTTTGTTAGACTGTGATGAATCCAAACTCTTACACCTAAATCTGGGGTCTAAGGTCAGTTGATAAGAATATACACAAATGCAAGATGAGCCCATTCGTGGTTTATGCTGACTTTGATTCAATCTTACCGCAGTACTTCCGGCGCAACTGCAAGAACAAAAACACCTTATTAAACCCACCTTCAGATCTGGTCGTATGCGTTTATTGTTGTTTGGTCAGACGGCGCAAACGCACAAGGCCCGGATTTAACAGGAGGCCCCAACGCAGCTAGTAGATTTCTAGAGAAGAGGATAACAATTTCGCAATCAATTATCTAATGAACTGAACATTCAGTCATTTTGTTAGGTCTACTGAAGACCTAGAAGTTATGACTCATATCACAATGTTGGATTGTAACAGAGATTTTAGGCAACGCAGTAAGAGACACGATCACATTACTGGTAAGTTCAGAGGAGGCTGCTCACTCATATTGTTATCTTCATAATTAAGGTGACCCTAGAAATGGAATCGAACCTTATCATTCTTTCATAACACTACGACGGTCGATTCTCTTTTTTTCATGCATGCTGTAAATTCTGTTTATAAGGAGGGTTTCCGGCTTTGCTCAGTCTTCAGAAATGTACATGTCTTTTTCTCTTGACAGTTTAGCCTTTTATGACTATGCCCAACATTGATGGCTAGTTTGGATAAGTTAGCAGGATCTCTACAAGACTTCCCATTCTCTAATAACAAATACTTTGACCAACATTTCTTTAGTGCGTAAGGTGTCTATCCTTTTGAATACATGAACTAGTGGGATAGCGTTTGACGAAGACTCTCTTCCTCTATAGGCGCTTTCTTTTTAGTCTTAGAGGAATAGGACATAAACTGATGATGACTATGATTATGCACATGAAAGCCTGGGTTGTATTACTATGTCAAAACAATGGGCGATTTTCGTGATTATTTTTAGTGGCTGACGTGTTGTTTTTTGCAGACGTCTTCAGTTTTAAAGATCTACATGCATGAATCCTTACAATTTGGACTCATCTCATTACATCTCTGCAAGGGTTATCTTGGGACGCAATGCTTAAGTCTACAATACATTAAGAATTGTCTTAATATATGATTCTTACACACACTTCTGATGATTGAAGGGAAGGCTGTGGGGAGGTATGATTTGCATGGGCCTACTCTCCTTACTGCAAAGCCTACAACAAGTATTTAGACGATCTTATGACAACTCTAAACATTCCATACTATCTTATGTACTTAGACGCTAAAAATCTGTTTGGCTTGTGGCAATGAGGTCAACCGCTTCAACTTGAGAAACTTTACAATGATTAAATGGCCTAACGATGTTTCAACTGTGGTTGTATGTTGGCTCTGCACTTTCGCATGATAATACAATAGGTCTAATCGTAGTAGTATGTCTTGATTATCCTAAAGATTACACGATCTCCACAACGATTACCCACCTGCGCAGATAGATTAAAGATGTGCAACACATCAGAACACCTAAACCTTGTTCCTTAATATTAGGCATAAAAACTAAAATATGTTATGTCATTACAGATCCTTACAGTTTTACTTAAAGCATGGACTAAAGTTGACAGCTGTTAATAGAATCATTGCTTTTGATCAATGAGCCTTTATGAGGCCTTACATCAAGAGAATACACGATCTTAGAAACCCACGCCACTGATGCCTTCAGAAAAAGGATAAACCCTTTTTCCCTTTAAATGATGATCATACAAGCTGTTTTGGCAAAACCATGGAGACGTACACAACCGACAAAGATGTTAAATTTGTTACAAAGAAAACCAAGCAATTAAGTTTGCCTCCAAACCCAATATCAAGACTTTAGTAGATTTAACGACAGTTTGGTTGGCAATTTGATGAAGAAAAATGGAATGTTAAAGTGGACAAGCCTCGGTGTTTATCGGCTTTTCCGTTTTAGAGTTGTCAAAGTTTATTGATGTGTGAATTTCTGTCTGACTACTTTAAACCAGAGTACCAGAAGCAGAGTCTTTTACTCAGACTATGATCTCGTGTATTCTAGTCGTTCCCACAGAAGAATTTTACAATGACTTGAACAGTAAGTGGCTAAGAACTGAATGGGTGGTACGACACTTGCGACTATCCTAAGGGCAGTCCTTTACATTTACTGTAAACAAGAAAGTGATTGGAAAGATGAAGGTTGAATTATTGGCGACTGTATCTAAAGAAATGGTGGGCTCGCGGTCAAAGATGTACTGCGTTGCCAGAGACTTGTAATGAAGAAGCTAAAGGCATAAGTAAAGGAAGTTGTCAAAAAAATATAAATCACGACCAACTACAAAGCATAGCTCTCTTTGAAAACCAAGTATGTCTTCACACAAATGTTAATTGCGCTCTACTCTTCATAAGTTAACCCACATCTGCTGTTAACTAAAATCACTTGTCTCTAAACAATGACAAGAGAACTTACGTCAATCCGAGTTGTCATATGCTGTTGGACTATTTGGGGAACTTTAAAAGATTAACTCGACTAACTTCTTTCCAGCCACTATTAACGCCCGCGGGACTGAGCCCTCCATCTACTTTTCTAATACGATCTTCTACTTCTATCTCTATTAATAAATCAAGAACTATCAACTGGCTTTCCTTATTGGTTCTTATTTTTACATCTAATGAATTTATATTTAAGCCAATTTATTTCTTTAAATTGGCTGTCTCCGTCAAACGTACGTACCTGTTAATCGCTAACCCCGGCCCTAGTTGGTAGCAAATACCTTTAGAAATGTTGTTGGAGTGCCCAGAAATAAATATATTAGTACTTGGTTTTAATGCGTTAGTAAATGGACATAATCCAACATTGGGTTCACGAGATTAGATAATCAGACTGTCTATTAACTTTAATCATAAATGCCCCATTCTACATGCCGTGTGTGATGAAGCTATGTGTTTCGCCATATTATAAAAGCCAAAATTCGAGCATAGGCTTCTAGGGAAAAACGTACTCCTTTTTTTCTTCAAGTTTTGGGACATTCATGGTAACTATAGATTTGGCCTCATTAATTTTTAATTGATGCTTAAATTCGCAAAAATTGCCCCCTAAATACTTCTCCTTAAAGAACAAAAGTTGTAGTAACATCGGGTATTTTTAACTGTTTTAATAGAGTGCCTTGCTACGCCTTAACTTTAATCCAGTTATTTTGAGCCTTTTCTAGAGATGTTAGCCCACATACTTTAAATATCCTATTTCTCTAAGGGCAACACTATAATTGCGCGCTAGTGTTCTATTGGGTACGTTAAGGGCACATGTTTGTTTTGTTGGGTTAATAATAGGACGCGCCACATATTTTTTAACTATTTAAAATACTAATTTAAAAAAATGGAACCTTTTTAATATAAACGAAAGTGACACTTAACGATTGTAGGAGCGTTTTTATAACCCCAAACTTTAGACTAAGCGTACACACCATTGGCAGTTGTTGTATAATTCGGCTCCAAGTCGTCTTGTAAACCAATAACGAAATATTTATATCCGCCATAAAGAGTGACAGAGGTGCCAGCAGCATGGATCCCACCTATGGCCCTTTTCCCAAGATTCAGTAATAGATTTTGCCATTTAATGCGGCACCAACTGGCTGTGTGGCGTGTCTCATATGCAAACATTTAAACCACCATTCTTTTAGTTAAGTACTGTATATAAACTTCATGTTTTTTACACGTACTGACGACTAAATATAATGTAATTACAAGTGGCCCCTCCTTACGACTTCGAGTTTTATCCATTTAACAGCCCAATGGTCTATATGCATATGAAGAAGTTGCAACGAAGTTATACATTGATCCTTCTATGTTGTAGACAAAAGTTAGACCGCCCAATTATGGGTTTGGGCACATTGTATTTGTGGGGCGCAAAAAGAAGAATATCTTATGGACTAATGGCAATGGCACACCTCTTTTCAACCAATCGCACATGTTAGTTTGGGTCATATGTACAAAACTCACTAATGCCTGGGACCTTTATCTTAGATGAGTAAATGCCTAACTATGCCAGGTAGTGCAAAGACTTAAATGTAGTCCATTAGGATAAGTTTTGTGTGTAGTGGGGGCCACATAGCACTGACCAAGTCTAGCTTACTAGTTTCAGTCTACAGGGTTGATGCTAGAAATCAATTCTTAGTCAATTTAGAGATTGCTATTACTCTTGCTGGTATTAATTTGCCTGCCTAGCATACAAAGGTAGCAGACGTTCTTGCAATCGCTAGGTCAAAGGTTGTCTTTGTTGTAGGCATGGATTATAATCATTGATACCTTATGACCTTAGACTACTGTTTTGCTGATACAGAATAATAACAATGAATCTCATAGATGGAGACGATCAAGACGTAGGACACAATAAATACTTAAACACAAGGCCCGCTCCATCCATTGTTATAAGAGAGTGCCTACCTGTAGAAGCGATCCAGTTATAAACACCCAGAAGCGATCCAACCCACCAGTTTAAAGGCCCTCACTAGCAAGATAGAACGCCACCTGGGTTCTTCTTACTCTGACAGCCCACCTGAGTAAAAGTCAGCCCTTGTTTGTAGTTTTTAACTTGTATGGATTAGCCGTACTTTATTTTACGAAAATTAATCCAGTGCTAGCACTCTAAACGTCCACTGAGTCAGCCTAATAACAGCATACTTTGCCTATAGTAGGACAAAACCCAACTAACAACTATGCCTATTATAACCAGGCAGAGCATCAAGCGCTTTGGTCGCTAACTTTCTTTAATAGGTTTGCTAGATGATGCAATTGTTTTATAATCCAACTTTTACCTGGCTGGGAGCGTTGGAGGCGCTTACTGGCCCCGTTGGCGCAATGCCGGTTAAAGCATATTCGTGGCAGAGATAGCAATCCTACAGCCGTTTTTAATTTGCTTAAATACTGTAATCCCTGTTCCCTGAACAGTGTCCTTATTATTTCAGCTAGCGTAGTGTTTTCATAAAAGTTTTGTGTTTATGTTTCTCTGATTCTGATTGTTTGTGTTGCTAGCTGCGCTCGGTTAGTAGACAGCATCGTCTAATCTGGCCGACCTTTTTAGCCTTTAATCATGTATTTTTCTGCTGTTTTCTAGCATTTTCTTCTCTCGCCATAAATTGGTATCATCTGCATCAGCTGTTTTTTTTTTTCTTCTTCTATCTCTCTATCCAGCTCGCAAGTTTTGCAAATGTTTGTTAGTTCGCCAATTTTGGTTCGTAAAAGCCTCATTAAGCCCAGGATTTTCTCGCATTGCTATGGAGATTCGTCATTTGTTTTTTAACTGCGTATCATATTAAAACTTGTTTCAATTTATGATATTAGTTCTTCTGCTCTTTGAAACTGAATTTATCTGCTTATTGAGTTTAAGCGTGATGAGGAATGTTTTGTATTTTAGGATTGTGCTGGCAACTCTTGCCCAAAGCTCTGTAAAAGACTAAGACGTCGTCGCTATAGCGCTAAAGGTTTATGTGTTCTGCCTTAGCTATTTAGGGAGGTTTTCGCATATTTGTGCTTAGTGTTTAAATACTTGTTTGGGTTTTGCGTTTTGTTAAGTTAAACGTTTTCGCGATTTCCTGCACCAGTTATTATATTCATATGCCCGCCTCTTCCCTCAAAATACGTTTGGGTCAAACTACTTCTGGCTGCTCTCGCCCTATCCCTTTTGTAGTTGATTGTATCATTTCTCGAAACTGTTCGTTACGGGCTCTTTGTGGAGTGATGGTCCTACTCCTTATAGTTCTTGACGGGCTTTAAGAGTGGTTAGAACTTTCTTTAGGCCTTTTACTATATGGGCCCCGTTGTTCCCTTCCTCAAGCTCCTTCTTGCAATGTGGGGACTTGGTCTTCATATTTTCTTCAGTATCCTCCATTCAGTTCAATCGCGTCAAAATCTTCATCATATTTTTTTATTTATATTCTTGTTTGTTGTATAAAATTGAAACTCATACGGGTTGTGACATCGAGCCATACAGAAAAGCGAAGGAGACCCATGGAGTAAGAGGTTTAAGGCAGATCCGTTATAGTGTTAATTACTCCTCAACTGTGGAGCACGGACATAGAATTAACAGTCATGTTCCCTGATTTGGCGCTGGCGATGTTATTTATGCTGGCACCGCTATACTATCATTCAAAATTGTTATTATCATTCAGCTGATCATAATGCTTACCGTTGTTGCCTTTTTAGAAGGGCCATTCGTTAAACATTATAGGATTTGAATGTGAGGGCAGAGATGTCTTTGTTCTAGGCGAGGCAGACATTTTTGCTCTTTTTTTGATCTATGGTACACTAAAGAAAGATAAGAGAAAGTTTATCAGGGAATACAAGACTCAAACGGTCTCAAGAACCAGGCTTAAAGCGGAGGATGCCAAAGAATGATGTTAAAGATGAGGCAGTAGCAGAAGCATTTGGTAACAGATTCTTGCATCCCTCTGGATTTGTAACTTCTTAAAGACGCATATGCCATATTACCAAGGCCGCACTAAAGAAAAACTTTCTTATGAACTGACAATTTAATCTAGGCGACATTCTGTTGTTCTGTCTGAAGACCTTAGTAATATACACTGTCAGCGACATATCTCTTTGAGTTTGATGTTGTTACTTAACCCCGCACTGGCTAGAACAATCTTAACCAGCACTATATAGTAAATCGGTTATTTATTTTGAAAGTTATACACGCCATTACAGAAATAAAAACATGCGAGACAGTCTTTGGAACATACATTAAAATCAGTCTCTGAAGTCTTTAAAGAATTTTGTTTCTTGTGTACTGAGGAAACAATCCTTTTCAGAGAGAATCAGAACGTTTTATAATACAAAAATTGAGAAAGGTTGACGGTGCAATAATTGGCAAGTCTGTTCAGTTGTATCGGGGCGATGGGCTTTTACCTCACAAACACTTTGATGAAATAAGAAGTTGTTCGAGGGAGGTAGGCTAAGGGATCCTGCAGTTGATAGCGCATGTAAAAAAACTTCGACCTTTATGTTGTAAGACACGAAGACTATATTTAATAAAACAAATATGGGCTGTGGCTGGATTTTGATCTAACATTTGACAACAGGTTGTTTGGAAGTGGAGAAAGGATAGGCAAGATGGTTTAAAATATATATTTCACAAGTAAAGCAGACGGAAACGGCCAAATAAAAATGCACATTTTTATGGTTTGTGATGCTCAGTTATACATTGATGTAAAACTGGCTATACGTTGTGGCTTATTAAATTGCTAGGAAGAAAATATTTTTATAATAACAGATGGATACCTTGAAGTTTCTTCCTAAAGATCACCTCTGTTCTCTTTTCTGGGGCTTAACTGGAGTGTGGATAACTGTCTTCGTTATTGATTTGTTATCAAACCAATTTACAGGTTTCATTACGTCAAACACATTGTTATATTCTGCACAAACCAATTAAGCACAACAAGTTTACAAATAGAGGAAGTTTTTTTGGAACGTCGAGATTATTTTTTAGTTGATCCTAGCGACAAACTGAGCGATGTTTTAGACTTATATAGACTATTGAGGGAATGAATCGTTGTTTATTAATGATGACTGTTTCAGCTGAACGGGACTTTGTTAAAAAAGAAAAGCTCTTTCAAAGCTTGCCTTTAGTGGTCGTCTCGCCTCTTGTTTTCTGTGTGGCTCTTTACTCAAAATATGTATGCAGTCTTAAAAGACTTCGATCGCAGTTAAATTCGGTTGTATTATTTTACACTAAGAAAAAGATTGTTGTTGAGATGTTTAAGTGAATATTTTTATAATAAGGGACAAGAGGAGTTAATAATAAATACAAGGTGCCGTTAGAATAATTAAGCACGCTAGTTTGCTTTCGGACTGACCCCAAGTTCAATACGTTTTGTTATTGTAGATTGTTTATTATTTACTGTTGATTTCATTTTGTCTTTTTTTAATTTTAATATTATAAAAGAATGTCTAGGGGCCAGAATTAAAAGTGGAGCTAGCTCCTAAATGCACTGGGCAGTTAGAGCTAAAAGACTAGCAGACACAACTGAGTTTGTTCTATAGGAGTGCCAGGAATGTTTTTGGATTTGGAATATACAGTTGGACGGGGTTTACAACGACGAACAGAAAATTGAAGACAAAAAACGACAAGCAATGTCCTACCCTAGAGAGATAGGAAACTTAAGGGCAAACGATTTGGGCAATGTGAATTACAAACTTCATAAAAGAGTGAATGCTTGGGCGGTGCATTCCTGTAATTGACTGAAATTTATAGTTGAAATTCGAAGGCCGAATGTATATATGATATTAACAACATTTTTGAAAGGCCTTAATGCTGGCCCCATTCTTGTTAGTCTTGTCCCAGGTAATCTAAACAGATAAAAGCAGATTGAATTATCTAAGCGAGGTGCCTGAATATGTGCTACCAGAGAAAGAAGGTCTTCAGCTGAAGTGGGTGGGGGTGACACGGCGGCTTAGAATTTACCCAATAATGGAATTCACTACCTAGGAATTTGACGAGGATGTTCGCTTTATTTATTACTACGAGGAGGGCGGAGTTATTGATACTAGTTTGCCAGAATGCGTTTATTAGAGGCGCATAAAAATTAAGGCTGAAACTTGGATGCCCCCTTTATGCTCGTTATTGTTATTACTAAAAACGGAGAGGAACTAAACGCCCTGGCAAATCTGACAAGGTTACTATAATGGTTTGAAAAGACATATAACAGTACTTGACTTTATTTTCATTAAGTTGTTGATTTTATTGAGTTTTACTCTGTTGATGAAGTGCTGAAGAAGGAATTACTTAGAAGATATATATATAAGATGAATTTTTAAAAAATAATCTTATTTAAAAATGGTGTTCAACAGTTTTGGTTAACAGCAAATAAACTGAACTTCAAAGGAATAGAAAGCGACTTGGTTAAGTATAGGTTACTATGAAAGAAATATGCTAAGCCTTTATATACTCTTTCTTATGTAATTTACTGGCTCATCAGCTGTAGCTAGCGTAAGTGCTGGGTCGGGATTGAGGTTTGTGATTACTGGGGTTGGGCGCCAGCTCTTTAGAATTAGGGGCCATGGTTTTGGGTAGGCGCATGTCTATGGTTGTAAGTGCTGTTTTAAAAATTAACTTCCTAAATTTCAAAGCACACCGCATTGTTGCCCTAGCGTCAGCAAAAAAAGATAACTTTGTTCATTAAGATTAAGAATAAGCAATCATTACAGGATGAAACATCACAGACGAAGAATTTCAGAAGCTATGGTGACGGTGATGGATTACAGGGACGACACAAATTGAACTTCCATAGGAGTGGAGAATGACGTTTACTTCACGACAGGTAGGATACTGATGCATTTAACAGAACATTGAAAAACAAAAACACATGATCGGTTAAACCCAAATTAGAGGGTAACAAAAAAATAAATTTAACCAATTAAAATAATTTTATCAAAAATAAACACTATTTGTTTTTGTTAACTATACTGGGTTTTGGAGGGACAACTTGCAGCTCTTCACGAACAAACGTTACTTTTAGGGGCGGGTCTTTTAGGACATAGTAGCACCGCAGAAGAGGAGAGTCTCTCTTAATAATAATCGGGGGGTATGTTTTCATAATTCTTTCAATTCATTTACATCTACGCTCCATATTGGGTCTGTGTGCTCTAATTCTAACTTTCACCTTCTGACTCTCCAGGAGCTTTACAAGTATCTTACTTTTAGCCCAAAACGGCAAGAGTTTTTGATTGCTTGGATGTCTTCAGTAATGCCAATTTTTTTAATTGGATCGCGTTTATGGCTTCAGCCCCTGTCGCTTTAAATTCTTCCATTGTTTCAAGGGGCGGTAGGACTGCAGGCAATCTCTAACCCATTCTGTGTTGCGCTCTCTGTACTCATAGTGTACTTTGTAGGTACTTCGTAGAGTCCATAATTTCTCTGTGATATTGATAGGGAACAGGACGTTCAGCTAGATTTTATTTAAAGTTTTCTACTGGGCTTGTGATCGATGGTTGCCTGGGATTCCTCTATTATTGGAACCAGATTGTTTAAAAACCAGCTGGTTTAAGAGCCTTTAAACTCTTTTCCATCTTCCAGCATGGATCAGCTAGGATACTTTAATGGACTCTATGTATATTTGTTGTAAAGCTACAGCAACAGCAGTTGAGCTTTTATCCGTTAAAGGCTCAGCGTCTTTGTATCTTGAAGCCATGTCAAAAACTGTCAGAGCATACTTAAACTTTTTCTTCTAACTTTATAGTGGAAGATACAAACAAGTCCATTTGGTGGGGTGTCATTGAAATGAGTTAACAAATCTAGGCCTTATTATTCTTTTGGGGGCTGGAAGAGATTATTTGCCCAAATTGCTTTTTTGAAAGCCAGTCTTTCGCATCTGATCAGACACCCTAGAGCTTATCTGTTTTTCTAGAGCAGTCTTTCCTTCCAATACCTTTAGGAGAAATATATTTGGTTCAAAATTTTGTCATTAGATGAATGTATTTTAATTGTGTTTTATTGTCTTTTTTTTTTAAGATTGTTTGTGCAAGAATTTAAATTGTCCCATAGCACCCACAATAAAACCAATTTTGCTATTTTCTGTTCTTCTGATGGCCTCATAGAATGTCTAGACAGTTCTTTGGGCGGGGGGGGGAGTTGTTAGAAACTTTCTTTCCTGTCACTAAGTAATACTCATCATTGCCTCATCAAACGTCTGTAAATGTGTGCTATGCATGGCCCGTTCTCTGTATAATTTTTATTAATATGTCTATAGTGAGCAATTAGGCTTTTCTGTAAGCGTCTCTTGCTTGGCTAAAATCTTCTATTGCCTTGTATGAGTTCTCTTCTTTAGTCGGACCGTAATTTACCTAAACATTTAATTGCTTCCAGAGAAGGCCAGGCTTTCAACATAGCTCCTCCCTACCATCATAACTACTGCCGCCATCTTTTTATAATTTATTTATTATGAATTAATCTTTCTATGAACTAACATTTTCTGGGTATAATTTCCTCTGTGTAACAAGAAAGTCTTTTGACGCAATTCCTGCAGTTATTACAACTATAACCTTAACTATGTCATCTTATGTCTAAACTTCATAGATCCGCCGGCTTAATTTAAACATGTTTTTGCTAACACGCATATAGCATATTACTAAGGGCCGCTAACGACAGCTGAGTGGTTATTCGTATGATATCTTTTTTCACTCATCTGTTTATTAACTAAAAAAATAATTAAATAATCATAATACGAAAGTGCTGTCTATGTGCTTTTTAATTAAATTATATTTTGTTGTTAAAGCTATAATATAAGGTTGCCAACTAGTTTTGGCGTATCTTCTATCTTTCCGTGTTGGCGTGTTTTCTCCCTAACAAACATTTTGCAAGGGTTGAATAAAATATAACACAACGTTAGGCAATGACATAATTAACCAGCGTTAAAAGCTCATGGTTGTATTAAGTAATGTATTTATTTTTTATTTGTTTTTAAATAAATGGATTGTAACGAACTATTAAAGTGTGAGGAGCAAGCAGACTACTCTGTAGACAACTGCATAAAGAAAGATTATACTCTCGGGTGCGTTGTGGAAAAACTAAACAGTTTATTGGTGTTGAACTGAGTATTGATCAGATTCAACAACGGTCTACATCAGACATTGAAAAAGTACTACGCGAGGTACGAGCGCAGTTTAGGGTCAAAAATGAGTTTGATCGGGGGTACAGACAATGATTAGTCTATATGCACTAAGTTAGTAAGTAAGAATAGCGCGGTTGATTCAGATGAAGATTTATAAATAATGTCTTATAACAAGTCCGGTTTTAAAAAGTCACTAGGATACTCTTGCATGTGACATTTACTACAGATTTGGGACGATGTTATGCCCATTCATCATGGAGTAATTACTATTATAATCTTATTAATTTGTATCATTTAAATTTATCTAATAAAAAAATTGTGCGACAGGAGAAGAAGCGCACAGGACATACGCAGGAGCAGGATTTGTTACCACAATTGAATGTACCACAAGTGAATGTGCCACAAGTGAGTAACGTTACTAAGTCTAAAAGTCCGTGTTGAGGCCGGGCGTGTAAAATAGCTGAATGGCTAACAGACTGAGAAAATCAATAAACCCACTCCAGACCCACCCAAAATTGTTAGATAGTAATACAGCATCGGCCACCGCCAACACTCCACCAATTTACTACAACACAATCTTACGAATAAGAGGTATCATTATGTTTTCGGGAGATGCTGTTGTTGTTGGTGGTTTTGTTTTAGTTGTTTGCTATAACAAATACCTAACGCCATTCCTAACAACAATATGTCAGCATGCCCCCAACAGTAAAAGAAGATGAACGCCTTCTGCAATAAAAGTGCATCCTCTGCAGTAGGACCCATTTGCTATGGAATAGTTTTTTTAGAAATAGATTATAGTACAAGTAAGAACTAGAGAAGTACAAGTTATAGTTAGTTTTACATAATGTTTATCTTTTTTAGTTAAGTGCAAGTAAATTACAAGTAAAGTGTAAGTAAATTATAGTTCTTGTTATGTATGTTGGTTCTTGTAATGTTCTTAAGTATGTTAGTTAGGTTCTTAAGTAAGTTAAGCTAAGTCAGTCAGGAGCGTACTGTAAACCATTAGATTTTTTCATGTCCCTTAAGAGAATGTAAATTTCTTTGTTCAACGTTCACCAATCTTATTAGCACGTAAGCCCCGTTTATACTGTGCAGAATACGTCAATATTTGGCAGTTTTGTGGTGTAATTTTGTTTAAAAAACAGTGTGTTTAATTGGTCAAAACTGAATGTGATGGACGTGATTTTGTATGTGAAAAGGGGGGTTATCGTGCAAAATAAGATGGGTGAGCTTGAACGAAGATATTTACATTCTCTAAAGGCTAGCCAAATGTGGAGACTGCGAATCAGCGCTAGCCAGAAGTGAAGTCGTCACATCGGAGTTGGCAGAATGTGAAGAGGTCACATCAGGGCTAACAGGAGGAATCATCTCCTCAGGACCAGTATGAGGAGATGAAGTCACCGCAGGGTCAGCAGTTGATGGAGACGTTACCTCGGGGCCGGAAGGAGAAGAAGTCACCGCAGGGTCAGCAGTAGGTGGAGACGTCATCTCAGGGCCGGAAGGAGAAGAAGTCACCGCAGGGTCAGCAGTAGGTGGAGACGTCACCTCAGGGCCGGAAGGAGAAGAAGTCACCGCAAGGTCAGCAGTAGGTGGAGACGTCACCTCAGGACTGGAAGGAGATGAAGTCACCGCAGGGTCAGCAGTAGGTGAGACGTCACCTCAGGACTGGAAGGAGAAGAAGCTGACGCCTCAGGGCCAACAACAGAGTCGTCACCTCCGGGCCAACAGGAGGTGTCTCCTGAGGGCCAGCAGGAGGAGGCGATGTCTCCTCATGGCCAGCAGGACGAGGGAGTGTTTCCTCAGGACGAGCAGGAGGTGGAAGTGTCTCCTCAGGGCCAGTAGGAGATGGAAGAGACTCATCAGCACCAGCAGAAGGGAGGGGAGTCTCCCCAAGGCCTGTAGGAGAAGGGAGAGTCTCCTTGGAGCCAGCAGGAGTAACAGCCTCCTCAAGGCCAGCAAGAGGATGAGTCGTCCTCTTAGAAACAGCAGAAGGAAGACACTTCACCTCATGGTTGGCTGAAGGTGGATACGTCTCCTCAGTAACAGCAAGCGGTGTAGCTGTCTCCTCAGGGGTATCAGGAGCTGTAGTCGTCTCCTCAGGGACAGTAGAGGGTGTAGGCATCTCCTCAGGGACAGCAGAAGTTGCGCGGGATGAAGATAAAGAGGACATGAATGTTTCCAACTGCTTCAGGCAGCCGATCTTTTCACGCTGGGATATGAAAGATGACGCATGAGGGAGAGAGGTTGAATAGACTGAGAGCAAATTTTGAAACACATTTGAAGGGTCTTAATGTTGTCGAAGAACGGAAGTAGCAGGGAAGACAACAGTTGACAGAAGAGAAGAGAATGAAGGGGGGAGTACGGCCAAACTTGACAGCATCAGCATACAGACTCTTCGCACTAGAGCAGGATGAGGAGTTGATTGAGGGTTGATATGTGATCTTGGTGTTGTTTGCTGACTCACACTTAGCATCCGCCTTCTTTACTGCTGCCATGGTGTCACAAAAGGGCATGCACTGTTTGGATCTGAGGTGGCTGCGGCCTTGACCACACTCTTTGCTGGGCAGTGTCTGTACGCAGCAGAGTGCTGCCCTTTGCAGTTCGCGCATTGTGGGCACTCTGCCTTGCAATCTTTCGTTGAATGTGAGCTCTCCCCACACCTGCTGCACTTCCCCCGCTTCGCCCTGCACTGCTTCCTGGTGTGGTCCGGTCTCTGACATATAGTGTACTGTCGGACGGGAGGTCTATAGGGGTGCACAAGTCTTTGACATATCGTGCACTGTCGGACGGGAGGCCTATAGGGTGCACAATCTCTGACATACCGTGCACTGTCGGACGGGAGGCCTCTACGAGTGCACAAGTCTCTGACATATCGTGCACTGTCGGACGGGAGGCCTGTAGGGTGCACACAGTACGTTTTGGCCATCAATTTGTAATTTATCGGGGAAAACGAGGAAGTTAAAAGTGATTTTGAGGTGTGCTGTTTTTCTTCCTTGTTTGTATTTTGTCAACATTCAGTACACACGAACATTGCTTCAGATCGTCTTCTTTGAGATTTTCGAATACAACGCCGAAGGTTTTAACAGATGGTATGCGGCAGCTAGTGTGAATCCCTGCTAAATTAGAAGTAGACAGAAGCCGATTTTTTTGCTTTTTGAAGCACATTCGACGAAGTACTCTCCA